>JANVCQ010000001.1:17946559-17960283 GCA_025531925.1 Erythroxylum plowmanianum
TCGCTTCACAAAGCTTCCTTCTGTTTTTCGCTTCATAAAGCTTCCTTCTGTTTTTCGCTTCACAAAGCTTCCTTCTGCTTTTCACTTCATAAAGCTTCCTTCTGTTTTTCACTTCGTAAAGCTTCCTTCTGCTTTTTGCTTCGTAAAGCTTCCTTCTGCTTTTCGCAAAAATATGAAACAATATATCCATTTAAACTCTCCCCCTTTGTCATTATGAAAAAGTAATAAAGCATAAGGAGGAAGTGAAATAAAAAGAATGGAATAGAGGAAAAGAGTAAATACTACATAAGTAAAACATTAATATAATAAACCAAGCAGAAAGCAAATAACAACATAGTTATTTAAGGGACTTAAGGATTCTTCTGAGTAAAATTTGCATATCAAGAAGTTGATTCTACATGCTATCTACTTGTTCTTGCATTTATTCTTGATTGATTTGAATATCCTTAAGCTGTTGTTGAAGATTTGCACAATTTTCATCCTGAGGAGGGACAAGAGTTTGTTGGTCTAAAGCAGGATCTAAGTTTTTTGCTACTCTTTCAGATTTTTTTTCTACCCAGACTTTGTTTTTCAATATGTATCTATTGATAGGGAATATAAGGGTGAAACTTAGCCACTGTATACCAATAATTTGCAAAAGGAACTCTACAATGGTTGAAAATCTTGGTGAGTAACATTCCATAAGGTAAGCAACCAATGGTATTCTTATGATTCTCCTTATCCACTATAAACCTCAAGATCATAGCTGGAAGACTCATTTTGTTCCTTTTTAGTAGATTATGCACCATATAAGTGTCCAGCAGATTGCACTTTTCAACTAAGCTACTCTTGGGTAAAATTGAAGTAGTTGAAAGCGATGCAAAGCATTATGGTATTAAGTCGAATTGTCTACTCCAGGGTCTCCCATCTTGGGTGTTTTCAACATAAAGGCATATGGATTTGACAACTTCGACTATCTCCCGATCATCAATAACCCACTTATGAAAGGAAAAATTAATTCTCCCTATAGGTGCTACTTCTAGTGTATCTCATAAGATTTCCTTATAAATTAAAATTTCACGTTCATTCACCCATAAGACAATGACTAGTTTTCTATTAATTTCTTCCTTTTCATATGTATGTAGAATATTCTAACTAGCTCATTGTATACTGTCTCATTTAATTTTAGAAAATTTCTCAATCAATGGCAACAAAGTATGGAGAGATAGGTATACGCATGTCATCAAACATCATTGAAGGCAAGATCCCTCAGCAATTACCTTTCTTTTCTTGTATTGCATTTTATAACAAACTTCAGCTTTCGTTGATTAAAACATTTTTGGTGATATTGATGTCTTTCCTTTTTGTAAAATTAATTTTATCTTCTTTGCCCTTTTTTCTTTAGGATTCATCTCTTCATGAAACAACTTATTTCTATATATAGTTTGTTCAATCATATGCACTTTTCCCTTCTTTATTTCTTCTCTTTTTCTTTTTTTGGATTCTTCTTCCTCTTTCTTTTCATCATCAGGTTCTCATTTTTTTCATAAATTTTCTCGACTTACTTTGCAAAACTTCCTCTTGTTTGTGGTTATCTAGTCAACCGAGAATATTCTTCATTTGAATCATCATCATTTATAACCCAGTGCACTTTTGATACTTAGGGCTTAAGGGGGATAGGTTTAGTAACATAAGCTTTACCATGACTATTAATAGAAGCTGGAGTTTTTTTTTGCCCTTTTGATATGGTTCGTGCCATTGTAAAAGTGATGGATGAGGTGTAGAAGACTTGAGATGAAAATAGAGAGTTGGAATGCAAAGAGTCTAGATTAGCACTTTGAAGAACAATGAGGGTGAGTATAGGAGAGAAGTATGTTTTTGGTATATTTGGCGTTTCTTAAGTGTTGATCTTGTGTGAAGATGAACGATCACACGCTAATATAGGAAGTGTGATCATTTGCGTATCTTCTGACAGATCAGTACTATCGCTTCTCAAAACTTTGCGTGTGCCTTTAGATGATGAAACAACAAAACAAAGGAAATTACCTTTTTAGTATATGTGTAATCTTGCTCCATTAAATTGAGAGGAGCCTTCTAAAATGAAGGAGCCTTCTAAACTCTAAAGGGCCTACCAAGCCAAGAGAGAGTTTCTAAGGAATCAGAATAGAAGGAGCCTGGTAAATGAAATGTAAAGACAAGTAGTAGAGAATATTCATGCAGAAATAATATCATAGAGTTTGAACATACTAAGTTCTTTTCTTAACATGCAAATCTTAACATGCAAAATCTATCTTCATAAAGTGGCTTAGCGAGAATGTCAATTAGTTGATTCTCAGTATTAACATGCAAAAGATCAATAGTTCTTTATAAAACATGAGCTCTAAGAAAATGATGTTTGATTTCTATATGCTTAGTTTTAGAATGATGCACAAGATTTTTAGAAAGATTTATAGCACTCATATTAACACATAATATAGGAATATGAGAAAAGTTTAGAGAAAAATCCTATAGTTGATGCTTCATCCATAAGATTTAAGCACAACAACTGGCAGTTGCTATGTATTCCACTTCAATCATCAAAAGCGTTGTATAATTTTGTTTCTTACAGGACCAAGATACTAGACATCCTCCAAGAAATTGATAATGACCACTTGTGCATTTTTGATCGACTTTATCACTTGCATAATCTGCATTATAATAGCCCACTATGTCAAATTAATTAGTTTTTGGATACCATAGTCCAAAATCCATAGTTCTGTGGAGATATTCAAAGTTTCGTTTAACTGCTTAAAGATGACTTTCTTTTAGATTTGATTGAAAGTGTGTGCAAAGAAACAGGCTAAGCATAATGTCTGGTATTGAGCTTGTAAGAAATATTAGTGATCAAATCATTCCTCTATACTTTGTCTCATCTGTAGCTTTGCCTTCTTACTCTTTATCAAGTTTAGTTCTAGTGTACATTGGAGAACCCATCGATTTGGCATTCTCAAAATGATATTTCGTAATGTGTTCCTTTAGGTATTTATCTTGGCTAATGAAGTTTTTTTTCTATTTGTCTGATTTGCAATCCAAGAAAGAATGACAATTTTCCTATCATGCTGACAATTTTCCTATCATGCTCATTTCAAACTTCCCTTGTATTAATGCTAAGAATTCTTCACAAAAGGATGTATTAGTGTTACCAAATATTATACAGTTATCATCAAAATTGTTAATCATAATCCTTGAGCTAACAATTTGTACATCTTCTCCCTCCACATTCTCATCCATTTATACACCTTCTCCTCCAAATTCTCTTTATTTATACACATTCTTCCTCGATATTGTCATCTTTTTTGCACCCTACTCTTCCATATTCTCATCCATTTTGCACCCTGTCCTTCCATATTCTCATCATCATCATCAATAGCATAAATAGATGTGTCTACATGATGAGTTATGTATACATCAACAATCCCATGTATTTGCATTAGGTTTGCTAGCCTAATATAACTTTCCTTTGAGTCAATCACTTTCCATATTAATTTTATCATACCCTAACTCCATTCTCATCTCATTTATTGGTCTATTACTAACAAACTCAACACCGATTTTGTTAAATGTAGCAATATCCCCACCAACATATGTAAATTCAGGCTCCAACAAAAAATTTCCACCATGAAAAAGCCTTATACTTCCATATTGAGCCATTAAAACCTATAATCATAAGCATACACACAAGTTTAAATGAAAAAAAGCAATGCAATGATTAAAAAAATAACATGTTCATTATCATAAATAGTTCATAACTCCATTAATGCACTTATAGTTAATCCTTATAGATTTCAATTATATATTTGCTTTAAAAGTTAAAGGAAATCTTAATATGAGGGAACTATAAAGCAAGTAACTTATTTGATCGGCAATCCTAAGAGTTTTTTAAGGATTATCATAAAAACAATTATATTAGAAACTATTCTATGAAGATTGATTTCCACAAAGCATGTTTCTTATTTGATTGTCAATTCATGTTGCAATATCTACATGATTTTAGATCCCTCTATTCTTTTATAAAATTGAGCAATGCATCACTACTCCTACCGATAGAATTCTCATTAACAGTGAGGTTATACAACTTATTAAAAGAGCTCAAGGAATCATATAAGGTGATCTCTTTCCTTCCTTTTTTTTTCAAATTTTGCATTAAAGTTCTTACAAGGCTAATTAATCATAATATAAGGAAAGGGGACAACTTTATGTTTTATAGCATGTTTAAACAATTGGGAATTTTTAGTCTTTCCTTTACTGATGACCTGATTCTTATGGAACTAACCCTAACTTTGTTTCTTGTCTAATTGACTCTATTAACTCCTTTTACGAACTCTCAAGTTTGACTATCAACAAAGACAAAAGCCACCTTATGGTTTCAATAAATACTAAAAATTTATCTCTTTAGGCTTATTAAAACTTCTACTATTAAAAGGATCTCTTACAATGTATGATGCAGAAGATAAATGAGCGTTAGAGTAATAATTATCTTTCATTTACTGTTAAGGTATAACTTATTATCTCTATTTAGAACAACTTTTATGTTTATTGGTCCTCCTTCTTGGTTTTACCTAAGAAAAAATTCAAAGGCAATAATGTTTTTTTTAGAGTTTTATGATATGCCTCCTTGTTTCTAGTTTTAGTTTCTTAGTTAGTATCAGGTGTAGCATATATGTTTATTGGTCTTTCTCTATAAGTTAGAGATTGTTAGTTACAAAAGCTAGTTAATTAATTGTTTTGGATCCTTGTCTAGGAGAAGGAGCATATGCTGACCACAAATCAAAGGAGCATATGCTGACCACAAATCATCCAAAACACAACAACAAATTACAGGCCCATAACAGGGAGCAAAAAGCAGTCAAATAAACATTCAGGACCATACCCAACAATAAACTAACGGAAACAACCATTATCTAACACATACCAATAATGATCGCATATGCAACCTATAAGAAGGAAGCATCTTAAACACACAAAAATACCTAACATACAACAATAATCAAATCTAACATACCTCGGTTAACTCAACACACATTGATGCTCACGACTTCTCTCAAGGATTGCTAACCATTACTTTGCACGAGTGATGCTTTTGTTGACCAACTTCACCGCCAGTGACCAATAACGATAGAGAATGATGGCTGATTATCAGAAGCTTGTTGAAGAAACGATGAGACAGTTCCAAAGCACTGTCGTATTCATGTGTCTGATTAATTATTAAATTTTTGTTAACTAATCTTTGTTGACAAGATTAAATTTTGTTAGGGTTAAGAAAATAATCAGTAATCTAATCTCTCTAGTTAAGGTTTGTTTAGCATTTAATATAAATGGTGGGTTCCACAGTTAATATTAAAATAACATTTTCTTTAATTTAATTATAATATGAGTCCTGCTTGCCATGTCATTGTTGACATGGCAAAGAAGCCCCCATTCCTTTAAATAAAATAATATTTGTTAAGTGTCAATATAAAGGTTTGAATTTTCTGTTAGGGTGAGGTAAACTTTAACGTTTTCTATATGTTAGAATTATTATTATTCACTTTAGAATATTAGGATCAAATTGGCCGATTGGTGAAAAATTTAGGATTAAAGTGACCTTTTTGCCTAAGGGAAAGTGTTGAATAGTGCTTCAAATTAGTAGAACACCATAAAAGTGGACACATTTGTTCTCATCCTTTAAATCATATTTCCCTCTTCTTTTGTACTAGTTATGCAAGTCTCCACTTTTCTACTTCCCACTTTTTCATTTAATAGCTTATTTTTAACTTTCATAGTGTTAATTGTAAGCCTATACATAGACATGTCATTTTTTTTAATCAATGCAATGAAGAAACTTGTGTGAAAAAGCTGTCCTCTTCTTTTACTGCAACTTCTTGAATACTCTCGTCATAGTTATCTCTTACTTGTCCCATTTTTAGTACTCTCCCCAACACATGCGTCATTATGTAAAAATGATATATTCTTATCTCCTGTATAAGCTTAAGTGTATTATTGTTTTAATTTTTGGAGGATGAATAAACACTTTTTTCTATCGCAAAAATTGTTTTTAAGAAAAATGAGTATTTTGTTGTAAAATTCAGAAGTAATTTTTTTTTATAAAAATAGCTTTTTTAGAAGCTAAAATACAACTTTTTAAGAAGCTCAAATTTGAAGCTTTTTTTTAAAAATACTTTTCAGGTAGATTTTTTGAATTAATTAATGAGTCTATTTTTTAGTTCCCTTTACCCTTACATTTTTATACATAATTTTGACAATACCCATAAATACATCTTTACGTTTATTTTGAGATTTATATAATATTATTTGATTTTTTTATATATTTTAATATTTATTTTTAATATTAGTTTTATTTATATTATAATCCATATAAAAGATTTGGTTAGATATATTTTTATTTATGTTTCATATGGTTTAAAATTATATAATAATTAATATATTGTGTTTTGTATATTGTTTAATATATTTTAAATAATATTTATATATATAAATAATTTTTATTACAAAATAAAATATAGTTATAATTAAAAGTGAGTATATTATATGAAGCTCTTTGTTAAATAACAGCTAAACAATCAACTGATTTTTTAAAAAAATTATTTTAAAAAAAATTTTATTGATAATATTAGCACTAAAACACATGCACTAAAAACATACGAAAAAGAGAACTGCGTCGTAGTATTTCCATCCACTGTATGAGCAGACTGCAAATGTCTGGATGAAGTTATCGTTATCCACAAGAATTGACACAAGAAGGCGCTTTACTTGAGATGGATGGTCGAACTCTTCTGGTTGCGTCTGAACGTTCCCACTGGATCTGCCTTCTCTGTACTTTGAACGAGAAAGATGAAGGGTCAAGTCTAGCAGCTTGAACAGGGATTTTCTCCATCGAGAACGATAGTATGAAAAGTAGGGACATGAATGAAACGATGAAGAAGGATTTAGGGTAACAGCCCATTTTGACAACAGAGCACAAGATAAGAGAAACAAGATCAGTGATGAAGATACAATTCCTATTTAATTAGATATGGAATTGGAACTGAAAGAGATACCAGACGGGATTATTTATAGATGTGGAAGGAAAAGATTCTTGAAGTATGGTGACAGTGAAGTCAAAGTATTTGGCTTCCCAAGTGGACTTTCGCATCAGATGCTTTAAGCGTGTCTGCATCGACCATGTTCACTTAAGACAGCAACGTCTCGTTCGGCGACTTGGAAATAACTTTCGAGGAAAGATCGTCGTACGTCAACTCTTACGCGGTTTGTTATCTTCTTTCTTTTTTTTTCTTTTTCACACAATAGAAAGGCTTCAATCAATTAAGAAGAAAATAAGTTCCTACCCGGTAAGCATTAAACATTAATCAAAGGTGAACATTTAACTAATATGCGAATTCAGTAACTTTCAGATTAATGGAAAGCTTAAAAGGTAACCACCAATACAAGTCATTCAATTTCAACTATGTTTTCCTGAATGACTATCAAGAATCAATGTCACCCGGCTACTACCAGAGGAACAGATGGTCACAATTTAGAGTTCAGTCTCGACTTTACTTGAAGAGCTCTGGGTTCAGCCAGTCCTTGGTTACATCCTTAAGGTGATCCTCAAAATCTACCAAACCAAGCCACTTCTCAGATGAAATATAATCCAACAGAACAGTATTTGCTGCTGGCTCCTTTATAATCAAATGGCTGCCTCCATCTGATCCAACAAACTTCCAGCTCTTGTATGCATCTTTTGTATAAAGCTGCATAACAGGGCCCCCGTCTTTCCCCTTGGGTAAAGCATCAAGCTTATTGTTGTCTAACAAAAGAATCACGGCTTGGGGAAAGTAGCGAGAGATGTGATCACCAATATTCTTGGCAACAGTGCCAAGCTCCGAATCATCAAATCTCTCATTCGCGTGGAAGTATCCAACTACGCCAAGCCCTTTAGTAGCACAGTACTCCTCTATCAAGACAAGAGAGATCTCGAGGGGAGGGAGTAGGCTGAGGTGGTTGTGGAAGAGAGGCACTGATTCTGCAATCTCTAACACATCATCGCCCTTCGCTCGGGCCAATAAAAGGCCGTTGACCGCCGTGGTCCGGTGCTTGAGGGCGTGGAGAACTAGCTTTATATAAGTGTTTTGGGACAATTCATATGTTAATTCACCGCCACCCATCATTCAGAACTCAATACCTTTTTCTTAGTCGGGTGAAATTGAATTGCTGGCACCAATATCGCCGAAATCGAAGTAATCGACCTTTTATCCGCTTACAGTAGAAGTGTTACGTGAGGGTTTGCGGTTTGATATCTTCTTGATTACGACTTGAGTGGATCCGTGTGGATAGAATCGTAACCACCTCAAGATTTTTTATAAATTTTTCCTTATTTATAAATTTTCTGAATTCAACTATACAAAATCATACTTGTGATCTTATTGTGCCTTCACGCTTCAACTGCACATTCTAATCTTAAATAGCATAATCTTAAAGAATATATAAAATCCAGCCATACGTATCAATTAAATAAATATCATAATAAAATAAACATAAAATTATACATATAAAATAAAAATATTTATAACGGTATTTGTATGATATAACCCAATTATTCAAAATAGTATCAAAACAAGTAGTCATGCCAATGCAACATACTGAAATAATCATTCCAAATGCAATTTTTGTGGTGCTAAACTAACATATAAAGCCTTATATCAAGTCGATAGAATCGTACCCACCTCATTCTGATGTTAACATGAAAATAACAAAAATTAAACTTATAACAACCCAATGGACATATGCTTGAAATCCATTCTTTTTGTACGAAAAATTCTTGTGATTCATTCCTGTTATAGAGTCATTTGTACTCTACCTAAATCTCTCCTAAAATCCTCTGTATATAGCTTGAAATCCATTCTTTTTGTCTGAAAATCATCCTTATAGCTATTATCCACACTTTTCCCTTGTTTTCTTTCGTTAATCCCTTTTATTTTTGTGAAAAATGTCAACTAAAGTCATTAGAATCTATTTTTAAAAAACAAAGAATCGTAGACATAAGCAAGTTGGTGGTACGGATCTAACTAGTATCTTTGGCTTTTATAACCTTTTAAATAACTTTAATTCGATATTCTTATAAAAATTATGATAAAGATATTGAATAATTTTTGGTAGTGACATGAAATAAATTTGCAAACTTCTTTCTATAAAATTGATACTATAATATTCTAAACAATATTTCAAGTCTAGAAGTCACTTCAAATTTAATTGTATGTCCAAATTTTATAAATAGTATCATAGTACAAATCAAATATCCATTTTCAAAAATAACAATTCAAATTTAAATTAACTTAATCATCAATGCCCATGACTATTTTCCTAAATAAATCAAATCACAAAACAACCAAACTTATTATGAATTATCTTGATCAATATTCTTTTAAAGTTAAAAATTTTCCCAAAATTGTTCCTTATTAAGCTAATTATAACAAAATTGATATGTATAAGTAATTAATTCCTTTCCCCACTCTTGAATTGATATTTTCTCCAATGTATATGACATGAGCAACAAAAAACTAAAAATGAGAGAAATGAGATAATTGGTACTCCCTTGATAATAAAAAATTTTGTAGCTGCAATATCAGAAGTACAAGTTGGCAATATATATCACAATCCAACAATGAAAGAACATCAAAGCGTACTTGAATCTACGAATTTAAACCACTTTCTACTTAAAATACATAAATCATTAGGTTACCTCCTAATAAGCATTATTTAATATCTATAGTTAGGTATGGCGACTAACTGGAGCAATTCATTGAAAAACATTGTATGAATGTGCTTCACACTATCATTCTTAAAGTAGTTCTTCAACTTCTATCCATTGAGCATAAATACATTATTATCATTGACTTCAACTTTAATGGCACCATAGGATTGCCATTTTGTCATTATAAGTGGCCCAGAACATCAAGACTTCAATTTTCCTAAAAACAATTTAAAGCAAGAGTTAAAAAGTAAACCTTTTATCCCACTTTAAACTCCTTCCTAAGGATATTATTGTCACGAAATGCTTTTGACTACTTTTTGGAAATTTGGGCATTTTCAAAGGATTCCCTCTAGAACTCATTAAGCTCATTTACTTAGAGAAGCCTCTTACCACCATCCAACTTTAAGTTAAGGTTAAGTTTCTTTACCATCCATAAAGCCTTACACTCGATCTTAATCAGAAGGTTAAGATTTGTTAAACACTAATCGATAAGAAGACATCCCTAAGGGAGTTTTACAAGTTGTCATATAAGCCAAAGAGTATCATCAAGTTTTAACGCCCAATCCCCTAGAAGTATTGATCTTTTTTCTAAGATTGGTTTAAACTCTAAGTAAGATACTTCAATTTAGCCCCTTGTTTGAGGATGATAAGATGTGAAAGTCTTGAAAAATGCACTTATTCTTCATCAAAAGAGCCTTGGATAAGGAATTTTAAAAGTGAGCACCATTATCACTAATGACAGCTTGAGGCACACTTATTGTTGTAGGAAGGGTAAATGGCTCCATAAAGTCTATGCCTTATATATTAAAACATCTAATTCTAGAACCATTTATGAGGCATTGCAGGTTGTTTTTTTTTTATATTTCCTATCCTTTAACATTGCTCATAACATCCTTGAATAATATAGTCCAATAAAACCCACATTGCAAGACTTTAGTAGTAGTTTTGTCAATACTATAGTGTCCACCATAAGGAGATGAATGACATTGATGTAAAATATATCTCAACTTCTCTTTAAGTACACATCTCCCAATAAACCCATTGACATATTGTTAGAACAACAAAGGATCTTCTTAATAGTAAAATTTAAATTTTGGAAGGAATTTCTTCCTCTAATGATATGAAAGATCTTCTAGGATATAAATATTTTCTATTAAGTTCTAAAGCTAAACATGTTTCCAAAGGTTCAATATAAATAACTTTGGGTAAGTCATCATGCATAATAGAATCAACAATATTGATCCTATAAAAAAGTGTCATCAACGAAAGGCCCTTTAAAGAACTTAAAAATGGTGAACTCCTCCTTCTTATTTCCCATCTTAAATGTAAATTTTCCTATAGATACATCAATTAATGCCCCTCTAGTAATTATAAATAATCTCTTCAAGATGTTATGAACCTTAATGTTATATGCTATGTCTATTACCAAAAAATCTTTAAGAAAAGTTATTTATCCTACTTTAACAAGTAAGTTTCCACTATTCTAATTAGGTTTCAAATGAACCTATCAATTAGTTAAAGTGACATTGTTATAATCTTGAGTTTTCATATTTTAAGATTTTTGAAAAGAGATAGAGGTATAAAGTTAAAACTTGCACCTACATCACATATGTATTTATAAATATTGGACACACAAAAAATGAAATGGAATAACAAGCCTCCTTGATCCTTTAACTTTGGAGGTAGTTTGTTTTGCAACATTGCACTACTCCTCAGTTAAAAGTATTGTAACATAATTTTTAAGTTTGTTTTTTTGTTAGAGATGATATCCTTTAAAAATTTTGTATAGGATGAAATTTGAGTTAACTCTTTAGCAAATGGGATATTGATGTGCAATTTCTAAAAAATATTTAGGAATTTCTTGAAATTGTTCATATAATTCCTCTTTTACAACCTCTAAGGGTATATAATGGGTGGCATATATAGTTTAACGGAGGATTATGGTGTTTACTACTCCAAACTAGTGCTGGAAGTAAATGAGACTATTTCTAGAGTCGTATTGTTCACCAACTTTGGCCTTTGAATTTTAATCACCTTATACTTTTCCTTAAGCTTGTTCGACCTTTGTATTTACTTTTTGTTAGTGGCTGCAGCATTAAACGTTTTCTTACTCTTCAATGTGATGAATAACACTCTCTCTTTGAAGTTTACCTCTTACTTTGACCTTTGTCACCTACCATCTTGGCTAATTAGTTCACTTGCACCTCCTAATGGTGATGTAGAGTTTAATTGCACCACTTTATCAAGTTAGCTTATATGAGACTTAAGTATTTCTAAGTTATCCAATTTATATTGAGGAAAGAAATATATTGCTTGAGCATCTCTTCCATCCCTTTATCCTATGAATATGGTAGTTGATAAAATTAAGGTCTTCATTTTTGGAACTTAGGTGATCATATATGTCTACTTGCTCCAACTTCTTGCTCTTTCCAAGATAAATTTAGGTGATTTCTCATTCTATAATTATAAGTATTAGAGAAAAGATCATTTTTAACAACTAGTTTTCCCCATAAATAGCCATATTGTTTGCATCTTCATAATAATTTGAGGTAAGCTCCACATTCATACATGCATGGAAGGATACCTATATACGCCACATTGAGAACATGCCTCCCTATTTCCTATGTCTCAATTCAACAAGATCCTCACCTATTTAAAAATATCCACAACTTATGATGCTAAGTTTAAAAATGTTTAAACTTTAAAAGCTTTTGATTTTTCCCTTACAACTTTAGTTGAAGGATTCTTGGTCAAAGTTTCAATGATTTCCTTAACTTTCACAATGATTTTTATAGAGATAATGTGCCTCTTATAGCAATGTTAATGAAGATATGAAATGTGAGAGGAAGACCTTCAAAGAAAAATTACATAACCAATTATAAAGAATATTGATGTTGTAGGATTTGGTTAAGAAAGGATCTATATCTCTCCTAATGTTTATAGAGTGCTTCTCCCTCTTTTTGTTCAAAATTTTGAATTTATATCCTAAGCCTAATGCTCTTATGTAGAGGAAATAATCTCAATATAAAAGCATTATATTCTTAGTCCTAATCCTTAAAAGAATCAATATTAATTGAAAGCAAAAAGATCTAGCTTAATCTCATATGTAATATGAGAAACATCTTATGTACAACTTATTTTTAATAAGATCATTCAAAGAAAGTGTCTTGATCTCAAAACGAAATTCCTTAATAAAGGTGATAATATTTTTCCTAGATAATCCACTAAAATTTAATAACAAGTGAAGATGGACTTGTTTAAACTAGTAATTCCTTACCTTTTAACTCAACCTGATATATGAAGGATTAACACTTATAACATTCATCTGGTATTTCCTATACAAATTATAGGTTACTAGTGCTCCCAACACAAATAAAGACAATGTTATTAGTACCATTGTTGTCAATGATTATAGTATTATGACTTGCAACATCTCTCTTCTCCTTCATGTGTTGTTTCATCTACAATTCCACTCAATTTTAGGGTTAATAGGAAGTAGATCTCAAAATTTATGTTCTTAGTCTCATATAGGGATGTCAATGGCCGGGTCAACTTGACTCACCTTATTTTAAAAAAAGTCAAAAATTATGTCATTTTTGATGTTATGATTAGGCCACGGTCAAGGTTGGTCGGCCAGCGCTTAGTCCGACCTCGATTGGGTCGAATAATTTTGGCCTGTGACTCGATCAACCTGGGCCAAAATTGACATTCCTAGTCAAATATCTCTCATCAACTACCTAAAAATAAAAAGGAGGATAGTATTACAACAAAGCCAAAATTAACAAAATAATAATTAAAATAGTTTCCACACACTACAACAAAAATACACATTTCGCGTTGTCTTCATTTCAGACGTCGCGAATTGTAGGGGGCTTTGGCGACGTCTTCATAGACGTCAAGAGAGGTGTCAAAATTCGGCGTCGTTGGATGCAGACGTCGTTGAAAATCTATGTTTTTTACGTCGTTTAAAAAGTAG
>JANVCQ010000001.1:17991392-18019019 GCA_025531925.1 Erythroxylum plowmanianum
TTTAACAATTATTTTGCCACCTGGCAAAATAATTGTTAAATGGTAGTAGAAATTATTATCCAATGGCAATGGAAATTTTGATAAATAACTTTAGGATTTATTGACAAGTGTCAAATTTCCTAGCAAAACTACCCAACAATTTCCAAAAATTTCTCCAAAAATTCCTAAAAATTCTAAGTCAATTTATTCACTCCCCAAATCAATTTTTAACATATAAAAACCACATTTTCCAATATACTCACATTTATAAACAATTATACCCAAAAATTGTCAATGAATGTGTGTATGTGCATTTTGTGTAATGCATGAGCATGAGATGTGTTTCCTAATTTCTTAGTAATATCTCACAATTACTATTTTAGCCTTAATATGGATAACATGATGTTACATTGGGTCATGAAGTTATACAGAGTTGTCAGATGCACATATGAGTAAAGAGTTGTGCTCTCCGGTTTCCTCCTCGAGGATAAGGCCAAAGATTTGTAGGAAGCCATTGAGAGACGACACCTGGATGGGGTATCTTGGGTAGAATTTTAGAGAGAGTTCATAGAAAGATTCTACCCACAGAGTTATAAGGATGCAAAGGTAGAGGAATTCTTCTGTGTAGCGCAATTTTTGACATCAGTGACAGATTACGAGCATAGATTTTTAAATTTGTCAGACATGTTCAGTTTATTGCTGATAGTGAAAAACAAAAGCACAAAAGGTTTGTTATAGGCTTGAGTCCTAGAATACAGTTTCATCTATCATTGGCTTCCCAGACACACTACGCGAACTTAGTTGAAGTTGCAATAAAAGTGGAGAGAAATGAAACAACAATCACTCAAAGTTTAAGATCAGAACAAAAGCGCAATGCACCACATCTTAGGTTCGATCAAGAAAAATAAGTCAAGATAGAATAGTGGCAGGAGGCTGATCATCCATCCAGGGATCTTTTGGGTTACCCACTAGGCCTAGAGACTCCCATGATAGTAGGACCCCAGTGTCAGAATGTGTTACTTGTAGAAAAACACATTTAGGTGAGTGTCAGATGAATATGAAGGGTTGCTACCATTGTGGTCAGGGGGGTCATTTCATCAGAGATTGTCCACAGTTAGTCACTACAGAGAAGTCAGTGGCTGGATCTTCAGCACCTCTATAAGCTACAGGGGGTTATAGACAGGGTAAGGTTCTCAGACTAGAGGGTCGAGTTTTACTAGATCTGGTAGAAGTCCTAGGGGTATGAAAACCAACAACACTCACTAAGCTCATTTAGCTTACCCTTTATTTTTTGTTTTTAAATAAAACCTCCCAGGTGTACGCTTAGGGGCTTCAATAATAAGACTCCACATCGCGAGTAGTCAACTTCATCAAGTATTGCTATGTAGGCATTTTTATTTTGCCTTGTACATATTTTTAAGAATTGTTGCATATCTTTGAATATGTTTTGGAAAGTACATTTATATAAAGAATGGATGTGTATAAAGGTTTTTTAATGAAATGCATGACATTGTTTTAAGCTTTTCAAAGTTTATTGATGTAAGTATTTGAGACTGAATGTGAGTGGATTTAAAGTCCACAATTTGGAGTTAAGAAATTGATGTGATAATAGAAGTGTTTTGAACTTTTATAGGGACTTCAAAATTTTTGGGATATCAAAATACAATCATTGTGCTGCCGAAATTTTTAATAAATTGAAAAACAAAACTTCATTGTTTACATTTCGTACTGTGAATTAAAGCTTTTCCTTAACAAATACAATAGGCTTAACTTCACAGGAACTTTCTAGCTGACTCAGATATCGACTGGAGAGTCATCGTGGAGTGTCGGGTAGTTTGCCTAGTCATTATAGGATAGGGGCTTGTCAATAGGGTTGAGCTAAAGGTATAAAAATTGTCACTAATAGTTATTTACGATGATTTAGTTTTGACACTCAAAACATCACCAATTCCCCGTAGCTGAAAGGTATAGGCAACATTTCTGGTAATCATTGCTAATAGTTTTTTACTATGCTTTATTTTTGTATAAAAAAATTATTAACGACGTTTTTAGGAATCGATGTCAATATGTTTGGCTACGCTATTAGTTTTTAGCTATGTTTTCATAACTGTAGTCGAAAGTTTTTAGCAACATTTCTAGAAACGTAGCCAAATATTTTTTGGCTATGTTTATAAAGACGTAGCCAAAAGTTTTTTGCTATGTTTTATAAAATGTAGCTAATTTTTTTAGCTATGTTTAAAGCAAATGTTATACCATTTTGGAATTAATTATTTGTTATACTTTCAATTTATATTATTTTATATAATATATTAATATATTTTTATTGTTAATTTATTACAAAAATTGTCCAAAAATAATTGATAATTCGAAGCATTGGATATATTTACTTATATACAAGATTTTAATTACAACTTTAACAATTATTATATATAAAATAATAAATACAAAGACTAATTTAGAAATTGTAAAAACTGAGACTCTAATAATTGAGAAAGTTTAGTAAAATATAGTTAAAATATTGTGATTATTAAAATTAAAACAAACATCACATAACTTTAACATTCATGATATAATCACTCAACCATTGCATCTTCTTTGATTTTGTAATTTGAGAAAAATATTAAATTTAAATTATAATACAAACATGAATTAAAAGAAAAAATTATAAAAGATGTAATTAATACCGTTCACATTCATCTGCATTACTATTACAATTCGAGCCAAGTATTTTTTGGAGATACTTATCATACTTGGTTAACTATTTTTCAAATATGTTGTACTTCAGCCTTAAACGTCTTATTTTCCTCTTGAAGTTGTTGAATTGAAAATTTTGACCTAGGACCAAAGCCAACACCTTTGATATAACCAGAACATATACCAAGTACGATATTACAATGTCATTATCTAAAGCTATTTTTGCCATAAGGTATTATGACAAAAAGTACTTTAGGCAACAGACAAAATCGTAGCTATAAGTACAATTATCGTTGCTTTTTTGTCAAGGAAACATAGTACATATCGTTACAATAAATGGTATTGCAATAAGTATAAGGCAACATAATTTTTTGGTTAGGCAACAAAATTAAAAATATTGGTTTAAATTTTAACTAAGGGAACACATTTGTTTCAAATTATAATAACAATGTTAAATAGATATTGCAACATTTTTACGTCTTTATAAGGCAATAGTGTGAATTTTTTTAGGCAACAATTTATAAAAATAAAAGCAACAATTTATTTTTTTGTTACTAATATTATTTAACGTAAAAATCAAACCCTTATCATTATGTGGAAAACATCCATATATCATTAAAAGAAATATATAAATATTAATGTATGTCTTAATTATGTACGTACTATCAAATGTGAACAACCAAAAAAACTATATGTATATATAATATATAGTCCATAAAGACTTATAAAATTCAATCTTTTAACATATTCAAAATAAAAAAGCAAAACATCGCTAGCTAAGATATTATCTACAATATTGTCCTCTATTCCATATGGAATATAAGTGAATTAAGCTAAATACTAAACCAAACCAATATATATGGGCACCCCATAAATTTGAGATTTTTATAATAAATATGTAAAACTTATATATATTGATAAAACGAATAAGATGAAACCAAAGTCATTAATAATGGAGGATATGATTATTGGAAATGAAGAAAAATATTATAACTAAAGTGATCAATTCAATTGATTGTAATCATGAATTCAATTGATTAAGAAAATTTGAAATTTTTATAATGAAGAAACATATAAAGACTTACATATATTGATAAAATGAATAAGATGAAACTAAATTCATTAGTAATGGAGGATATGATTATAGGAAATTAAAAAAAAAAGTTTACATTTAAAGGAAGAGCCTTGGAGCAACTTTTACTCCTTTGTAACTATAAGATCATAAGTTCGAATCATAGAAACAACCTCTTTGTAAAAATTACAAAGGGAAGGTTACGTACATTGATGACCCTCCTTCGGCCCTTGCAAAGTAGGGAGCCCTGTGCACATAGTACGTTAATATTAAATAAAAAATTACTTTTCCTCATATTCCATTTTGACATTTATATTATTTCATTTATATTTTCTATTTTCCAATTTTAAAATTTTTATTAAATTTTAATTATGAAATTGACCTATTTTTAACATTTGGATACTTTTCTATAACGTTTACTTAGAGTGAAAAAAAATTACAAGAAAGCTTATAAGAAATTTAACTTAAATAATTAATTAATTAAAAAAGAGAGAAAGCATAAAGCCAATTTCATTAATTATAGTAATCTTAATTGTACATAAATGATTATCCAAATCATTTTACAAAAAATCATACATATTTAAAAAAATTAAGATAAAATCATAACGGAGACTGGCAGAGGTAGGCTAATAGAGAAATAAAACATTGTGGTTAGGATCATCAATAGTTTGCATTACTTCATCCATACATATAAGCATTACATTTAGCAACGTAATATTAAAATTAAATGAATATTAAGGACATGGTAATAATTAATAAATAATTAAATAAACCTTTATCTTCAAATATCAAAATATTGTTCACTTGATCGATGAGTATGACTACTCACCTCCGCATTAATACATATGGTTGTATTAAAGGAAATTTAAAAATATATATTAGGTAAGATAATATAAAAAATAGAGAAAATTGATATATCAAAAAGAAAATAATTTACCTTTAATATCTTCATCATTTAACCAACTTTGAATACACATAAGGGCTTCCATAGTACGAGGATGAAGTCGAGCTTGGTGAAGACTAATAACCCAACCATTAGTGCTAAAAGCAAACTCCAAAGTAACGGTGGATGATGGAATTGCTAATTGCATATCAAAAAAGTATTTCCACAATTGTTCCACCATAATAACACATCAGATTGCATAACTTCAATTTCGATCACACAATCTTCGGTCAAATATTTTTTTTATTCCATCATATTGTAAGAAGTCCTAGCCTTTTTTTTTCATAAATTTTGGAAGTGAAAGTAACAAATTGTTCTTAAAAGGTTAACCTGAACCTGAAATTGAAGTGGGGTTAAACAACCTAAACTACAATGATCTAAATCATGAATTTTGTCCATTTTGAGTTGATAGTCATTAAACAATTCATACTATAATTATTTAATGATATCTACGTGCTCTTGAGCTCGATCACCATACAATACATTATAAATAAAAGTAATCTGCTCTGTTTTGTATCTCATGTCTAGCATATATAACATTGTAACAATATGTCCAACCATATATAAATAAGAAATTAGCTTCCCCATCATCTACTCTACCATAATTTGAATAACCTCATTGGAATCAAACATTCAATTAGATAAATCATTCTTTATCTCACACATAGTGTTAAAGCAACATTGTGAAGTTGGATATTTTTTCTAAGAACAATTCAGTGGCATTATAAAATAATTCCAACTTTGTACAAAGTTCTCTGGCCAACTCTCATTGCTCCTCAAATCATGAGTTTCTTTAAATCTCTATACTCTTTTATGTGTTGCACACCAATATACTCCACTATTCCAAATCAAATACATTCCTTCCTTTATGATATCCAATCCTTTATTCATAATCAAGTTCAAAATATAGGCTAAACAATGCATACATAATAACCTTCCACCAACTAGCAAGCTCCCAACATGTATCTTATTCTTCAACTTTTCAATCATAGCTTCATTCGTGCCACAATTGTTGATTGTGATGCTGCATAATTTACTGTCTATGTTAAAATCCATCAAACAATCTCCCAACATGGTTGCTAACCTTTTGCTTGTATATGATGTTGGCATATAAATAAATCTAACATGTACAAATATTAACAACATCAATCATAAATTTATAAAATAATGAAAAAATAAATGAAAAAATTATTAAAAAAATATAGATTACCTTAAAATTTTATTACATAAAGTCCAATCATTATCAACATAATATGTTGTCACCGTCATATAACACTTCTTTTGGTTATCGGCTATCCACATGTCTATTGTAATAGTAATTTGTCTTTCATTACTCAATAATGCTCTTAAAACCTCTTCTTCTTATCCCCATATATTTATATAATATGCTTCTTCAATGTATTCCAACTTAGAAACTTGAAGGTCAATTTTAGTGAGTTACAAAGCATCCTAAATCTTTTGGTATCAACTATAAATAGTAGATGGTCATCAGCAAGTACTATATAAGCCATCAAAAACCTTGATTTGTTGCCATAATAAGAAGTTTCTGTCATTTCATTCTTCCTTATCATAAGGTTAGGGGTCAAAAATGTTTGATCTCATAATACCATTTTACTTCTAATACCCGAATCTACATGTCTCTTTAAATGAGAGATTCCACCTTTTGAACTACTGGCCAACATCTTTTGATAATCTTTACATTCAGCTTTTTTCACTTTGTCCATAGATCTAGTCTTATTGAAGTGATTCTAAATTTTACAAGATGATAGCCACTTAATATCAATCCATATATAAGATTACTCTTAAGCTAACATCGCAAAAGTAAGTGTGCTTGACTCCAAAATAAAGAGAACGAATGCTTCAAGGAGTCAATGAAGTAATATAATATAGTAAAAAGCTTTTATAAGAGTTACATGAAAGAAGTATGGATATAATAACAAAGGGTACATTAAAAAAAGAATAATAATTGTAGACCTGATTTTAAGCCTAAAGTGAATAATCCCAACTTTAAAAAGAAAGGCTCTTATTTTGTTTATGGAAAGTCAATTCATCATACCCTTCAATGTAGGAAACGAGCGAGAAATGGCAGTCTTACTAAACTAAATATATATTTGGTTAAAGCAGATGATAACAAAATTATAGTTGTTATTCTTCAAGTTAATGTTATGGTCAATGTGAATGAATGGGTGCTAGATTTTAGGGCTACAAGGCACAAATATGAAATAAAAATGTTTTCACCACTTATACTCCACTAAAGGAAAGACAAGAAATAGTTTATCTTGGAGACTCTTGAATAGCAAAAAGTTCTTGGTAAAGGCAAAGTCCTTCTAAAACTCACATTTAGCAAGACCTTGGCATTGAATGAATTACTTCTTGTACCAACTATTAGAGTTAATCTAATTTTTATAACCTTGTTAGGAAAAGTTGGGGTTAGAGTTTCATTTTAATATGATAAGGTTGTTATGAAACAAAATGATATATTTCTAGGGAAAGGTCACTGTAATTAGGGATTGTTTATATTGGGTGCCTATGAGATTATCAATGAAAATAATGCATGTTCTTCTACTATCTTGATTATTATTTTTAATATATGGCATACTAGATTAGGTCATATTAATTTTTCTTATCTTAAGGATATGTGATCTCTCAGCCTTATTTTTGCTAATTGTAATGCATGCATGGATAAATGTGATATATATGCTTTAAAAACTAAATAAGAAATCTTGTGCTTTTGTTAATAAAGAATTAAAATTATTAAGTTTAACTCATTCTGATCTTGGTGATCTAAAATAAACTTTATCTAGAGATGGTAAGAAATATTACATAACATCTATAGATGATTGTCTTAGATATACTAGCATGTCTTTTATAAGAAATAAAGATGAGGCCTTCAATAGCTTTTTATTGTACAAAGCTAAAGTAGAAAACCAATTAAATAGGAAAATAAAAATAGTTCAATCAAATAAAGAAGGTGAATGTTTTTTTTTTGATGATTACTGTGGAAAGAAAGGAATAAACCATGAAAATACTCTCTCTTATTCCCCTTAATCAAATGGTGTAGTATAATGGAATAATAAAATTTGGAAAGAAATGATGAATGTTTTCCTTGTTAGTTGTTCTGCTCCTAATAATTTATGGGGTGAAGCTAGTTTATCTACATGTCATTTACAAAATAGAATTCCTTATAAGAGAAATGGTAAGACACCATATGAGTTATGAAGAGGTTACCATCATAATTTGAAATATTTAAAAGTGTAGGGGTGACTTGCTAAGGTGATGTTGATCCGAAGAAAAGGAAAATAGGTTCAAAACTTCTCGTTGCATGTTTATTGGTTATGCAAATAACAATGCTTCTTATAGATTTCTTGTTTTGAAAAGTTATGTCCTTGATAGTAACACTATCATTGAGACAAAAAATGTGTACTTTTTTAAACATATTTTCCCACTTTATGAGAAAATTTTTATGTTCCAAATGTTAATATTGATTGTAAAAACTTTGATGGGTAGTTAAGAAGGAGTAAAAGACCAAGAAAAGAATTATCCTTTGTAAATTATTTTTTATAGTTATCTTGTTAAAAATGGCAACTTATAATTTTCTGATGCAATTTATTTTTTTAATACATCATTTTGGAAAGAAACCATTAAAAATGAGTTCGATTCTATTTTACAAAATAAAACTTGGGATTTGGTATTTACCACTAAGTGCTAAACTTATTGGTGACAAATGGATTTTCAAAAGGAAATTTAAACATGATGGTTCTATTGATAAATATAAAGCTTGTCTGGTTGCTAAAAATTTTACTTAAAATGTACTGTTGATTTTTTTGATACTTATGCCCTGTAACTAGAATTTCATCAATTCGTATGGTGCTTGCTTTGGCTTCTATCCATAATTTATTTATTCACCAAATGGATGTCAAAAATACATTTTTAAATGGTAATTTAAATGAAGAAATTTACACAGTACAACCTAAAGATTATGTTTCACATTGGTTTGAAAACAAAGTTCGTAAAGTGTGAAAATCTTTATATGGTCTTAAAAAAAGCTCCTAAGAAATGGCATTAAAAAATTGATCGAGTTTTATTAAGTGAATTCTCTTTTATTAAAATGGATGAATTTTTGTAAATTAAATTTATAGATGGAGAGTGTGAGATCATTAGCTTATATATGGATAACTTGCTTATTTTTGGTACTATTATTAATGTTGTATATATTACTAATTTCTTGGCTTTATATTTTGATATCAAAGATGTGGTTCTGTGTGAGTATGCTTAGATTATTAGGATTTTGATACATTTAGTGAACTTTAAACAATCTGAGATAACTTATGTTGTATGTAGACTAAGTAGGTATACTCATAATCCTAATCACAATCATTGGCTACTTTAGTCATTATATTGAAATATTTGAGAGGTACCATGAATTACAATAGTTTGTATAGTGGATTTCCCACTGTATTAGAAGAGTACAATGATACTAACTAGATCTCTAGTTCAAATGAGATAAAATCTACTAGCAGATATGTATTTACTCTTGGTGAAGGTGCAATAACTTAGAAGTCAGTCAAACATATTATTGTTACTAAATTGACAATGAAATTAAAATTTATGGCCCCAGAGTTGGCTAGAAATGAGGCTAAACTGTTAAGAAACCTCTTAACGAATGTTCATTTAGGAATAAAACCAACACCTTCCATATATATGAATTGTGATTGCAAAGCTGCAATAACCATTGCAAATTATGAAATGTTTAATGGAAAAAATAAGCACATTCATTTGAGACATGAAGTGTCAAAGCAATTACTTAAAGATGGAATCATATCCATTGATTATGTAAAGTCAGAAATAAATTTGATCGATCCTCTGAGTAAACCATTAGAAAAGAAACAAATATTTGAAATATCGAGAGGAATGTGACTAAAGCCAATACATAATAGCAATAATAATGGTAACCCAATCTATGTGATTGATGATCATATAAATTAGGCTCATATGGATAATGACAAAGTTATTGATTGATTTTGAAAGGCATTATCAAACATTTATATTCCTCTTTGTAATGTCTAATTAGTGCTAAACTACAACTTAGGTGCGGATGAGATGAGCTTTTAATAAATTCCACATCCCTTATGGGTGGTATATCTGATTGCACTATAAACTTCAAGGAATCACATATATGAGTGTGGAATGCGACCGTTCCTATAATAATTTGGTTAATCTGTTGAGCGCTCATGAATAATCAGGTGTGCACATTGCCTATTAGTGCAAACACACATTGAATAGTAGATATGTTGGGGGTGTAATATGATTAATAAGAAATATAATACAATATAGGATATTGGTTTACAGAAACTTAAAGTTTCACTATCTATAAGTTGTGTCCTATTAATTCTGGTCTCTGGTTCATAGTCCAAAAGACACCAAATTCAAATTATTACACTCTAATTTTAATCCAGCAGTACTTAATTATTCTTTTATATATATTCATTTTGAAATAAGTGGGAGAATGTTGTGAAATTGGTTTGTTATTTCAAAAGTCTATCATATTTAGATAAAATCACATTTTACTTATTCTAAATTTAACTTATCTGGAAAACATGTGTTTAAAGTTAGACTGAAATTTTGTCATAAATCTATAGTTTATCTTTTTAATGTTAATATTCAAACTTAGTAAAATTGTAGATATTTTATCTTCATTTTTACGTTGTTGTTTGCTTATTCTTGTGCATATAAATATTCATGTTTTGTTATTTTAAATATATGAATTTTATCTTCTGCTGAATAATAAACAATCTCTGTTAGAGTAAAACTCTATTTAATCTTCATGCTTCCTTTGATACAAAAAGAGCTTGTTAAATCCTAGCGAGTTAATGTCAATATATAACTGTGAGGTGGAATAAATTCTCAAGGATAGTTTTCTTTTGACGCCTCAAGCTCATTTTTTTCTGTTGTTTTTTTATGGTCATAATTTCATAACAAGTTATTAACTATCTATTTAATATCATAAAGGTGGTGTGCATATATATATAGATATATATACATGATTGTATTATTTTTAATAAATAACTTCACTTTTCTCTCCTTTAATAATTAATAAATATTTGTTTATCTTTAATATGTCTTACAATTGATCCATTTCCAAAACTTTTACTAGTTTTAATGATGATTAATTTTAATTGTTTTTAATACTAAATTTAAATAGTGTATTTCATTTTTAAATCTAAATAGAGATAGGGTATTGCATTTAAGCATACGAACAAACTAAAATAAGACTGTCAGTCAAGCAGTAATTAAACTATATAGATATGCCCCATCTACATTTGCAGTCGCCATTTTATGCAAAGTCGGTTTGTGCGTCCGACTTATGTCTTACTAAAATGTGAATTTTTACCAAACAAAAATTAAATTATTCGTCATTCTTCTATAGATAGACATAATACTTATATGAAACTAATTCAAGTATTTAGTTGATTATAGAAATAAGTATATAAATAATGTAAATTTGATACCAGCTACTGAATTTATTGGATGTGATGAAGGCTTGAAGGTAATATCATAACATCTTTATTCTTTATTCTACCTTTACACTTGTCACGTGAATAAAATGTATCCATTCATTTTATAATAAAATTTTATGAAATTTAACAGAGAGAATATGTTAAGTTTTTCGGAGTTTCTGGTCAATTTAATTAGAAGCTTTCGATTAAGATTCAGAGACAGTCTGACAAAAGTTAAATGATAGGAACCTTGAAAATCAATTTTTAGGAATCAACCGGAATTTTTTTTACGTAAATTACATGGTTCAACGTCCCATGTCAAATTTGAAGTGCTTGTAAAGTCTTTGTCAAGCCTATTAACAATTTAGTTTCTAAACTCTGAGAACTCAATATGGTCCATGCCCCAACTTGATAGGAAATTCAAACCTCATACCACGAGAGAGCGGACTTTTATTGAATTGATTAATAGCGTCTTCTTACGAACAATAAAAGAAAAGAAAACAAAGAATAGTTGTGCTAATTATATTATTAAATTATAATTATTAACAGTGCCCTAGGATCAGTAATCTTCTTAATTAGATAGTAACTAAGGAAGATGGGATTCAGCGTTGAGGTTTAACCATGCTTTTATCCGCTCTTCCCATAAAAGCAATAGTCTTTTGTCTAATATTATCTTAAAGGAACTTTAAATGGTTTTAATTTCAATGGTATTTTTTTTATGTCACAAAAGTTTGAAGTGTTAGAAGTAAACCTTTAAGTGAGATATGGGTTAAAAGGCAGTTAAGAGATTTAATAGTTTAATTAATGGACCTTTGAGCTTTTAATATGCTATAATGGGGAGTTTTAAAGTTGAATAATGGTTGTTGGTTTATTAAGAGGATTAGAGTTCTATCTCCTTAAAATAATAAGTTTTTGTCTTTTCACAAAATACGGCCACAACAAAAGTTAGATAGAAAGTTGAACGAAAAAGACAAATTCAGTAAGAAGCTTATTAAAAACTATTTCCACATCATTAAGCTATGGACAAAGATTATTATTCAAAAAATTTATCTTTTTATCAGAATAAAATTATAATCAAGATTGAATATTTGGGAGTTCCATGAATTCTAGATCTCGTTATATTTATAAAAATTATGCTTACATGTACTATCAGAACATGATTATAAGAAATCATGGTTCTCCTTTAATGTAGATTTCTGAAGATTTAGAGAACCTTATGAACCTTAATTTGAAATTTTGGAAAATCTAACTTTTTTACATGTTTCTGAATTATATGCAAAATATTATGATTTGATAGTTTTGAAGATTGAATCAAAGTTATGTATGAAACTATAAAAAAATTAAGATGAAATTGCTTGGAAAATGTTTCATAGCGCCAGTGCCTAAGTGTTGGCTATGATTTCTGATGGTGGCAACTAGCCAGCCACTATTTTTTAAACAATTAATTCTAAATATTATGATTAATGTTTAATTACTCATAATTTGATCCAAATGAATTGAAATTTTATGGCTAAACTGAAACTTATTGCTATTGAATATTTTTGAAACCACCCAAAGGTGGTTTGTTTATTTTTATAGTTAATGAGAATGAATGTTGGTAATGATATACACAATTAGTTGTATTTAGATATTCAAAAATAATAAACATTTCTAGTTTGTATATGTGTGAATACCGAATTATATACATATTAGCATCATTATGTATTGTATGGTATATTAATGGATTGCCTAAAGGTAAATACACTTTGAACTGAGAAACCATATGCTCCAAACATTTTAAGCATTAATGAGAAGAGCATCCATTTTAACAACTAGGAAATATCAAATAGATTGATTATGATGTACATAAAGATAAAAATTGCTAACAACATTATGTCTGCTCTTTCCAAAACTGAAAGTGCTAAAGAATTACTCAAGTTTATGAAAAATTGATCTCAAACTATTGAGAAGTCTCTTGTTAGGACTTTTATGGGTACATTGACTACCATAAAATTTGATGTATCACATACTATGCATGAACACATTAGTGAGATGATAAATATTGCAGGAAGACTTAATTCTTTGGGAATGGAAGTAGATGAAAACTTTCTTTTGTAGTTCATCTTAAACTTAGTGCCTGTTTATTCAGCTTTTGGAGGTTGAATAAGCACTTTTCATTACCACAAAAAATGTTTTTAAGAAAAATAAATGTTTAGCTGTAAAATTCAAAAACACTTTTTTCATAGAAATGACTTTTTTAGAAACTAAAATATAACCTTTTGAGAAGCTCAAATTTGAAGCTTAAAAAAAAACACTTTTTTAGATAGATTTTCAAATCAATTAATGAGCCTATTTTTTAGTTTTATTTACCCTTATGTTTTTGCACATAATTCTCACAATATTCACAAACACATCTTTACATTTATTTTGAGATTTATATAATATTATTTAACTTTTTATATGTTTTAATATTTATTTTTGATATTAGTTTTACTTATATTATAATCCATATAAAAGATTTGGTTAGATATATTTCATTTAAGTTTCATATGGTTTAAAACTATATAATAATCAATATATTGTGCTTTGCATATTGTTTAATATATTTTAAATAATATTTATATGCATAATTAATTTTTATTACAAAATAAAATATGGTTAAAATTAAAAGTGCTTTTTATTTTTATATTACCAAACAATCTATTGTATGAAACTCTTTCAAAAAAGCTCTTTTTTAAGTGACAGTCAAGCAGTCAATTGACTTCTTAAAAAAGCTTTTCTTAGAAAAGCTTTACTGGCAAAAGCTCTACTGACAAAATCTCTATTGACCCAAATCCATCCAAACAAGCACTTATTACTATTTAAGTATGGTCCTATCCAAATGAACTATAATATCATGAAGAAAAAATATAATATGCATGAGTTGCACATTTTGTTGGTTTAGGAAGAAACTAGAATCAAGAATCAAGTAATTCACTCCATTAATTATGTCAAGAATGAAGAAACTAGTAAGAAAGGTGGAAAGAAGCATGAGAAGAAAGCAAAGTGACCCCTGAAATTTAGTATCGAATCTTCTTAGATCCATAAGAAGGAATATATTGAAAGAAGAGGTAATTTCTATAAGAAGGTTGGGAATTTTCAAAAGGAATGTTCTAAACGTAAGTTATGGCTTAAGAAGAAAGGTACATATAGTTCTTATGCATGTTTTGGAACAAACCTTGCTAAGGTTCCTTTCAATACTTAATGGATCGATTCTGGTTGTACTACTCATGTTTCTAATACCTTTTAGGGATTCCTTATGACCAAAACTATAATATCAAATAAAAGATTATTCTATATAGGCAATATAATGAGAGTTTCGACAAAAGCTATCAAGATTTATTGATTAATCCTAGATTGGATATCATTTGGACTTATGTTAAATTTTTTATGTACCTAATATATTTATGAATTTAGTTTCTTTATCCAAACTTGAAAAATCTAAATTCTCATTTAAATTGGGAAGTGGTAGTTTCAGTTTGTATAGACATAACCACATGAATGGTAGTGGTGTATTGTGTGATGATTTATATAACTTAAACCTTTATATTGTTTATGTTAAAACTTTATTGACTTTGAATCTCAATATTGGTGTCAAACATAGTTTGATTAATGATATATTTTCTTACTTGTGGGATAAGAGTTTGGGACATATTTTGAAGAACAACTACAAAAATTAGTAAAGAATGAAATACTTCCTAAATTGGATTTTACTAATCTTAGCATTTGTGTAGATTGTAGGGTAAATAAACAAAACAAACATTAAAGAAAGGAGTCATAAGAAGCACTCAGCCTCTTCAAATAATTCACACTAATATGTACGAACCAATCAATATGCCTACTTCCAATAATGAAAAATATTTTATCACTTTATAGATGACTATTCACGTTATGGATATTGTCTATTTGCTACATGATAAATCTCTGGTTGTGAATACTTTGGAGAATTACATTAATGAGATTGAAAGGTAATTAGAGAGAAAAGTGGAAATAGCTAGGTTTGATAAATGTGGTGAACATTATGATAAGTACGATGAAAGTCACCAAAATCCTTTCCTTTTGCTAAATTCTTTGACAAACATAGTATTTATGCAAAATATCAAAAAAAGCACACTATAGCAAAATGGTATGGAAGAAAGACATCGTAAAAATTTGTTATATATAGTTAGGAGTGTGATTTGTAATTCATCTTTACTACTTTTTTGTGGACATATGCTCTAAAATTGTCATGTGCTTATACAATACGTTTCTTAGCAAGGTAATTTCAAAGACTCTTTTTGAATTATGGACTAGAAGGAAATCTAGTTTAAGACATTTGTATGGTTGGGGTTGCCAGGTAGAAATTGGGCTTTATTATCTATATAAAAGAAACTAGTTGCAAGAAAAATCACTAGCTATTTGGTTGGTTATCCAAAGAATTTTAAAGGCTATATAATTTATTGTCCTAACCATACTACAAGGATTGTAGAAATTGGGAATGTCAGGTTTATTGAACATGGAAAGACTAGTGGGACTGAAACACCACATATAGTGGATATTCAAGAAAGGAGAACAATTCCTATTGCTTGTACACCTACTCAAGTTATTGTTTCACAAATTATTAAGTTGCCTAATAATCATAAAGACAACAATTAATGAACCCACTATTCATAAGGAAATTGAACATAAAGTGAATGAACCTAAAGTAAAAGAACCAAAACAAATAGCATTAAGAAGGTCTCAAAAGAAAAAAGGCCAATTATTTTTTATGATTATATGATATATCTACACAAGTCTAAAAATGACTTAGAAATTGAAAATGACATAGTAATCTTTTCATAAGCCAAAAATAGTGAAAATTTTGAACATAATGATGTCTAGGATCGTGTGGAATTGCTAAAAAGTTATAAGGGAATTTTTTGTAAATAGTCTTTAGGATCAAACGCGATTCTCTTGGTAACCTAGAACATTATAAGTTTACACTAGTTACTAAAGGATTTACTCAAAAAGATGACATCAATTATAAAGGGACTTTCTCACCAGTCTCTAAGAAGGATTTAATTATAATTATTATGAATTTGGTGGCTCATTATGATTTGGAATTGTACCAAATAAATGTAAAAACTACCTTTCTAAATAGGGATTTTAGAGGGAGAAGTCACATGGACCAATCAATGTGGTTCATAAAGGTTGAAAAGGAAGACAGAGTATGTAAACTAAAGAAGTCTATATGGGCTAGGCAATATTTTTTAATAAGAATATAAATATTCTATAATAGATCATAAGCATTATTAGGTTTGTCTCAGAATAGTGTTAGAGAGATTCAAGATGGACAAGTGTTCAACATCACCAGTCCTAATTCCAAAAATTAATAGTAAGACAATCAAGTTATAAGAAAACAAGTCTCTATAATTAGGCTAAATTTTCAATTTCCAAATATTAATACTAAGATATTCAAGTTCTAAGATAATAACCATCTTTATTATCAGGCTAAATTTTCAATATCCAAAAATTAATAGTAAGCTAATAATAGAGATACTTGATTGTCTTACTATTAATCTTTTGAAATTGAAAATCTTGTATGGCTCATGAATGGGAGAGACGGAGGTGAGGATCTAAATGCTTCAACAAATATGATCATCTCAAAGGGGAATAAAAAAACAAAAAGGAAGAAGATTAAAAGAACTATTGTGGCGAGTATATTATTGCTGCTCATTTTGACAAAAGAGGAGATGCGGTTGCACATATGTTACTAAGATGGGAGTATTTGTAGACCTGGAATAAAGATATAAATTAACCATGTTAATTTTCAACCCGCTAAATTTTAATGTTGTAGAGAACTAACCACTTTTACTAATTTAATGTGTCGTAGAGAACCAACCATTTTAACTTGGTTTTGAGAGAAAAATCATGAAGATGCTTTATGGTAAAGAAAGATAGGTCTTATTGTGGAAATCGAGCAGATTAGAGCATGTTCGCAACTAAATAGGGCTAAAAAAATAGTAATGAACATACAGACTTTACATGAAAAACTCCAATTAGGGTAAAAATCTCGAGCAAGGATAGAAGAATTTTACTACTGAGAAAAACTAGAGAATTATAGGAAAACCTAGACCCACAAAAATACACATAATATTTTTGTCTCTCTTTCTCTTTCTTTTTCTCTCTCACCTTGCCTCTCTCTTTTTTCTGCTTGTTCTTTTCTCTTTATTATAGGCAGAAGAATGAAGATATGGTTTGTGAGATCCCACATCAGTTGAAGAGGAGAACGAAGTACACCTTGTAAGGATATGGATACCTCTTCTCCTAAGACGTGTTTTCCCAACGGTGGAAAGAGCAAAATTATGAGGGGTTTCACCCTAGGGGTAACCCAAAGCGGACAATATATGTGGGTGTATAGTCTAGGCCGTTACAAATAGTATCAGAGCCAGTACCCAAACTATTATGCCAACTAGGTTGGGCCCTAGAGAGGGTTAGGCCTTAAGGGGGTGGAGAGTGTGAGATCCCACATCGGTTGGAGAGAAGAACAAAGTATGCCTTATAAAGGCATGGATACCTCTCCCCCTAAAACGCGTTTTCCAATGGTAGGAAGAGCAAAATCGTGAGTGGTTTGACCCTAGGGGCAACCCAAAGTGGATAATATCTATGGGAGGGTGGTCTGGGTTGTTACAATGTTGGCCAAATTGGCCAACCATACTTTCAGTGCCTAACATGCCAACCAAGTTTGACAATTCTCCCACTTGAAGATTTGCTCTCAATCAGATCTTCACACTATTCTTTCTACCTTGCCACTTCATGTTGCATATGTCTCTATCAGCTCACACGAGGATCGACACCACATAAACTTCTTACCATTGATTGCTTTTGTCATAAAATCTGCTAGGTTATCCATTGTTTGAATTTTTTGCATGTCCACCGTTCCTTCTTCTACTTTCTTACGAATGAAGTGATATTGAACTTAGATGTGTTTTGTCTTTGAATGACATGCTAGATTCTTTGTAAGATGCAAAGCACTCTGACTATTACAATACAAAGTAATATTCTTTTGTTTATTCTCAAGTTCTTCCAACAACATTTTTAACCACACTGCTTCTTTACTAGCTTGTGTAGCTACTACATATTCTACTTCTGTTGTTGACGTAACGACAACTGATGGCGGTTTTGAAACCCAACTCATAGCTCCTTTAGATAGTGTAAACACATATCCTGTAGTAGATTTAGTTTTATTAAGATCACTTATATAATTAGCATTAACATATCTTTTGACAGTAAAATATGATCCTCCATAACAAAATGTAACATCTGAGGTTCCTTTGATATATCTGAGAATTTTCTTGACAGTATTTCAATGCTCTCAACAAGGATTCACCATGTATCTACTAACTACTCTCACTATATGTGCAATGTTTTGTTGTACAAATCATAGCAACCATTAAGCTTCCCACTGCTGATGCATACAGTATTCGAGACATCTCCATCCTCTCTTCTTCATTGCTAGGACTCATACTTGAGGATAACCTAAAATTAACAGGAAGAGGGTTATAAATTAACTTACAATCTTGCATATTAAATTTTCATAAGATCTTTTTCAAATAATTCTTCTGAGAAAGCCAAATCTTCCTATTATTTATGTCTTGGTGAATTTACATCCTTGGAATCTTATTTGCTAGTCCTAAGTCCTTCATTTCAAATTTCCTAGCCAACTGTGCCTTCAATTATTTGATACTATTATTATTGGGGTCTGCTACCAATATATCATCTATATATAACAACAAGACCATAAAAACATCTTTCTCAAACCTCTTGAAATATACACAAGGGTCTGCATTCAGTCCACTATATCCAAGGCTTATGATGAAGGAATCAAATCTCTTATACCACACCTCAGCGCTTGCTTTAAACCATATAGAGATTTGTTCAACCTGTAAACTAATTTCTCTTTCCTCTTTTTCTTCAAAACCTTTTGGTTGGAGCATATAAATTTCTTCTTCAAGATCTCTATGAAGAAATGTAGTTTTTACATCTAACTGCTCAAGATGCAAGTTAAATATAATACATATTGCCAGAACTACTTGAACTATAGTGAGTTGAACCATAGGAGAAAATATTTTGTTAAAATCAATACCTTTTTTTCTGAGCATATCCTTTTACTACTAATCTAGCACGATATCGCTCTACTTGATCATTACCACTCCGCTTGATCTTGTAAACACATTTATTACTAATAGGCTTTCTTCCTTGTGGTAGTGATACTAACTACCATTTCTTATTCTTAGGCAGAGCTTCAATTTCTTCATGCATTGCTTCCATTCGCTAAGGTGAATATGAACTATTCATTGCTTGTTGAAGAGAAGATGGCTCTCTATCCTCAGTTAAAAGATAGTATACAATATTGCTCTCTATAATCTGAGTGCCAACTTAGTGCTCTTCTTATATAAGTTGGTCTCTGAATATCTGGAACATCATATTAAACTAGTTCTTACTCCTCATGCTCTGGTACAACTTCAGAAGAAAATCATTTTGATAAACTTCCCTATCCACTTGTACTATTGTAGTTTTTATATTCTCTTATACAGTGCCAACATTTTTTACTTCCTTATGATCCTTATCTTCCATAAAGAAAACATCCCTGCTGATAACAATCTTATGGGTAGTGAGATCCCACAGACAATACTCCTTCACACCTTCAGCATACCCTAAGAAAATACATCTTTTATATTTTAGATCCAACTTTATAGTTTATTGGGCATTGAACATCACATAGGCAGGACTTCTAAATATATAGAGGTTGGAATAATCTACTGGTTTACCATTCCATATCTTCATCGGTGTCTTCAACTCAATTGTAGTTGATGGAGCTCAATTTGCTATATAGCAGGCAATATTTACTACTTTTGCCCATAATTTCTTATCTAAGCTTACAGTTCTCAACAACACTTTTGTTCTTTCCAACGAAGTTCTATTCATCCACTTTGCTACTCCATTTTGTTGAGGAGTGTATGCCATCATGAACTGCCTTTTGTTGCCTTCTTGCTTGTAGAATTCATCAAATTCTTTACCAATATATTCGCCTCCATTATCTGAGCGCAAACACTCGATCTTCTTGATAGATTCGAGTTCCACCCGCACTTTATAAAATTTAAAAATTGGAAACACAATTGCCTTCCTCTTGATAGGGAACACCCAACATCTCCTCAAATAATCTTCAATGAATGATATAAAGAAATTTGTTCCTCCTAAGGATGTAACTGGTGCTTGCTATACAATAGAGTGCATTAATTCTAGAATTTCTTTACTTCTGAACTTTGATATGTTGGAATTCAATCGATATTGCTTACTCATAATGCAGTAGTGATACTTTGTGAGACTTGGAAGTAGTTTCTTCTCTGCAAGTACCTTCATTCCTTGTTCTGAAATATGTCTAAGCTTTTTATGCCATGTCATTGTAGATTTGTCATCTGGACTAGTCACCACAATGGATGTCTCTCCTTCTTGCAAAGTTAATCCCTTCATCATATACATATTTGCAAGAATCTTCTCTACTTTCATAAATACTAGCGCTCCTTTAATCATTTTCATGATCTTGTTTTGAATCTCAAATCTGAAACTAAGATCATCCAGTTATCTTACAGACAGCAAATTCTTCTTCAAGCCCTTTATATGTTGCACTTTTTCAATAGTCTAAGTTGTCCCATCACACATTTTTAACTTAATGGTGCCTATACCAATGATCCTCAAAGCTTGATCATTACAGTATACAAAGATCCCTAGAGACAGATTCATACTGATATAACCATTCTCTTTGATAGGTCATATGAAAAGTAGTTGCTGAATCTAGAAGTTATACATCAACAAATCTTCTCTTACCTCCAACATTCGTTGCTGCTTCACAGACCATTACACCTCCATTATCTGAAGACTTTATCACATTTCTTTGAGGAATATAATTTTTCTTATTCAGATTCCAATAATCCTTCTTCAGTTGCCCTTTCTTGCCACAATTGCAACATTTAAAATTCTTCTTACTCTTGGATTTTGATATACTATAACTATGACTCTCACTTGGGCTACGATCCATTGATCTTCCTCTCATCACTGCCAAAGTCTCCACTTGTTGCAAATTTGCCAGCCTATCTTCCTTATTTTTGTGTCGAATCTCTTCTTCCAGAATAGTAGCTACAATATTATCGAAGACTAGAGTGTCTGTATTGTTTGTTAAATTGATGATGAATTGAACATACGAATCTGGTAGACTTTGGAGTGGAAGTTCCACACGTTCACGTATCTCTATTGTGTGCCCCAATGATGTGAGGTAGGAAAATAGAGTTTTTAAAGTATTTAAGTGCTCTTTCACCGAAGTGGATTCTGCTATACGTAAAGTATATAGTTTCCTCTTCAGAAAAATTTTGTGGAGTGATTTAGTCTCGCACAATTTTGTGAGATGATCTTATATTTTCTTCGTAGTCATTTTTTTTCTCCATGCTGGATAATAATTCATCAGTTAAAGCTAGGTGAAGATTAGCCACATCATTTCTATCTATCTCGTTTCATTTTTCATCTATGACTCTAGCTGGCTGTTCACTAATGGCCGCCAGACAATTATTTTTTCTCAAGATGACCTTCATCTTCAACTTCCACAACGAGAAATTATTCTTATTGAACTTTTCATTCTCAAATTTTGCTGCCATTGCTTCTTTCACGAATAGAATTTAGCTCCCACTATTGCACATGAATAATACCCGTATGTATGAATAATACTCATACATATGAATAGTTTCATATATGTGAATATTACCATATGCATATGAATAGTACCATATATGTGAATAGTATTATATACTTGAATTACAGTAATTGCACATTTTATTGTAAAAATAAATACATGAATAGTTGTTACCTTTTTTGGTTACTGTTCATCAATTTTTACTGTGTTCACCTGAACTCCGAACGGATTACGTCAAAAAATTCATTGTAATTTTCTCACATCGCTCTGATACCACTTGTTATGAAAATAGACCGAGTTAGAACAAGTTTGTTTTTAAATAGGATAGAAAGAATAGTAACAAACACACAGATTTTACATAAAAAATCTCCAAATTAGGGTAAAAATTATTGGCAAGGATAAAAGAATTTTACTACTGAAAAAAATTAGAGAATTACAAGGAAAAATTATACCCACAAAAATATACAAAATATTTTTGTTTCTCTTTCTCTTTCTCTTTCTTTATCACCTCAAGTCTCTCTATTTTTCTGCTTGTTCTTCTCTCTTTATTCATCTCTTACCAATTTATAGGCAGAAGAAAGAAGGTATAGTTGGCCAAATTGGCCAATCATTTTTTATTATCTTATTAGACATGTTAAGCACCGAATTTTCACTAAAGTTCTAAAGCTGATAGTCAAGAAAAGTATATCTTCACACCTGGTAATTAGAACTCACGTTCACAATATGTTATAAGAGTACGTAAGTGGCAAATGATGTATTATAAAATAGTCCATTCAAATGTTCGGTAAGATAAGGATGCATGACTCTTAGAACAAGTCTAATAAAACTTCAGACCTGTCAAACTTAGTTGACATGTTAGGCCAATAAAACTTCAAACCTCTCAAAATTGGTTGGCATGTTAGTGACAGGTCTGAAGTTTTATTAGACTTGTTCTAAGACTCATGCGTCCTTATCTTACCTAACATTTGAATAGACTATTTTATAATACATCATTTGCCACTTACTCTTATAACATATTGTGAAAGTGAGTTTCTAATTATTCAGGTGTGAAGGTATGTTATTCTTGACTATCAGCTTTAGAACTTTAGTTTCGAGCTAAGACAAGTATCAAACATCTGACAAGATAACAGAATCCTAAAAATGGTGCGTAGCTGTAACCCCTTAGCCTTAGGTTTACTAGGTTCTAAAGTATCTTTTCAAAATGTGGCATGGTTTTTGGGCCGTTGATCATGATTGATTTTGACCGTCTCTGAATTCTATATAAACGAGTAAAGGACTCAAAGTCTCCCATTTGATAATTAAAAAGACTGGTTCACAACTGAAGTTTAGTCTGTCTAAACTTTTAATAAAAGTTTAGTCTGATTGTGTTCAGTTAAGATGATAGTGTACACAAGTTTTAGTGTTGAACAAATTCAGTCCTTTTCATCTGAATATTTGTTGACGTTGCACCTTCTTATTCTTTCCATTATAATTTAATCGATTGACAATGAAAAATCAATCAAACTAGTAGCTTGCCTGAAAGTGATAGTTTCCCAAGTCTGATCTTGAACGCGATTTTCTCTTTTCATATTTTAAAGTTAAGGATAACGTTTTTGTATAGAGTGGAGGTAACGGATGGATGATGACGTAGTTTCAAATCCATGTATATATTCCGAAAGATCTTGAGAAGGCGAAGGAATTTTATTCATAAGTGCAATTACATCTTATATGTATGTAGTTCACACACCAGAAGATTTCATATAAACACCAAATATATAAAACAGCATACGAGAACTATTATGCGCATAGTGATCACTACAGGAGCATGGTTAGTGGGGGTAGTCGTACAATATTAGATTTGTTTCACCCGCATGGTTGAGGTCCGCCGCGTCCTGGAATATATGTACAACCATTTGCTGGTTTTGACACAGATCCTTTAACTTTACTTGCTCTTATTTCCTCCAGCTCGCTGCTCATCCCATCTTCATCAACAAATGCTTTCGCATTAGTATCAAAATCGCAAAACGATCCTTTTTTTAAATAGTTTGATCAAGGAATTTATCATAGTTTCCAGCTCTTGAACGCAGTCAGTACTTTGGAATTTGAACTTCTATTCCGTGCATGGTTATTCCATAGCTATATTAAATTTCTACCCCCTAAATATGTACTGGTCTTTTAATTCGTTCTCAAGTATGCAGACACTTTATCCATGGTTCCTCTCAGCTCTGTAACTATTAAGTAATTTCAGCATACCCTTGTTGTTCGAATGTCAAACCAGTTCAAAAAGTTAAACGTACATAGCCAAGTCTCATCTCTAATCCATAATACTAAGCCAATCCTCATAAGGATTAATCCTAACTCAAATGAACCTTTTAAATCAAGGCTTTTAAGCCATGGAGACCTTGACATTATGGCAAAAACTCATACAGTTCAAAATTGATTCACATATCAACTCTAGTATGCAAGTTTGAGGTAAATCATGAAAGAGTAATTTTTGCTCCAAGTGTGTAAGATCTATATGCAAATTAAAGCAATGTATTCTAACTCTTCTTTTTTCTTCTTAATGCTAGGAATCTAAATAATTGGATAAATAACATTTTCCTTTTTTCTCAAAATGGTACGTATATTTTGATTTATCTACTAGATAATATATTCTAGCATTTTTACTTTTTTCTTTTCTTACTTGTTATAATTGAAAAGAAGTGATAATATTGATTGAATTTTTGATAATGCTCATGCAATTGTGAAGAATAATTTTTATAGTAATTTTATTCAGTATAAAGATTGTTCATTATCTCATTTAAACATAATACTTGAATCACTTATATAATATAAACAACATATTATTTTACCAATTACAAAAGTACAAAATCTCGTGGACTTTTGAAACTGAATTTATTTCATGCAAATATGTTCTGATGTATTGAACTTATATATATATAAGCATCTTCATTGAACTATATGTCATTTTCACTGTGCAGAAAACGAGCAAGTAAGGATAGAAACTCTGAATAAAGAAATGAAAGCTACTCCATATCTACCTAGCACCCTGTAAGATGAAAAGAGTTATGTGCAAGATCCAATATGAAGAGTCTAACCAGGATTGTTGCTTTGTACTGCTACGGCAATAACAGTCTTCGAAGCCGAGAAACTAGACACAATGAGAAGCATGGGAATAAATAGGCTAACCACAAGGCAGACCTTGCCATCCATTTTGCTGATAATAAATTTATGCAAGTTGTTAAGTTTTTTCCTGCCCCGATTGGATATATTAAGCGAAGTCAAAAACACAGCACGTCATTTGAATTCTTAAGACGGCAATATTGACTGACCTTTGACAATAAGAAAAAAATACTATTACAATAATAGTAAACAATCGATTCTGCTGATGCCATCGATAAAGTTGAGATTTTGTCAAAGATATCAGGTTATGCTTGCTTTTAAAATATCTGACTGTTTGTATTTTAGATTAGAATGAAACAATAACAGCAACAATATGGCATGCATCTCATGCAAATTTACGTAAAATACATGCACGTATATAGCAGCGGAAATTTAACCGAAAACACAAAATATCTCCAGCCATTGCCTCTGCACCGAAGATCTTCTTGTGTCTTTAAGAAGTCTGAATCTTCTATTCTCAAGCTCTTCATGTAATCGATGGTGTAAACAACGTGAATAAAGAATAGGGACCCAAACAACGTTTATAAACCACTTCCATACCTACTACCCATCACAGAGAAGGAAGGTCGGGAATGTAGGCAACAAGGCGTGCGTGTGTTAAGGGATAAATGCTTTAAACGGACATACAATCATACGTAAACAGTAGAAAGGTTAGGTAAAGTTAGGTAAAAATCTTATATTCTCCCACTTGATCCATGTAACCTAATACTACACATAATAAGAAAGCAAGTATACGAATCATGGCGATAGGTCCTCTTATAGTGAATATTATCTTCCATGTATTACATACATAAAATTTCTAATTACTAGCCCTTCAACTTAATGAATAAACCATATGTTTATTCTAGGTCTAAATTAAATGACATTTCTCAAGATCAATTAAAATATGTGCACAACATATATGAGAAAATATAAAACTGAATAAGACCGTTGAATCAACAAATATACAATAAAATCACATTATGGAACTAAGTCCCATTTGCACTACGTGATCCTTAAACTGCTTAGGTGGCATCCCTTTAGTTAAAGGATCCGCAATCATCAAATCAGTGCTAATGTACTCTATGACAACTTTCCTTTCTTTAACACATTCTCTTATGGCTAAATACTTAATGTCGATATACTTACTTCGACTTCCACTCTTGTTATTTTTAGCCATAAAGACCGTAGCAAAGTTGTCACAATACAACCTTAACGACTTAAAAATTGAATCAACAACTCTAAGCTCATATATGAAACTCTTCAACTATACACCATGCGAGGTGGCCTCAAAACATGATACGAACTCAGCCTCTATAGTGGAAGTAGCAATCAGGGTCTGCTTGGCACTTCTCTAAGGTACAGCTCCACCAACTAGCATGAAAATATAACCAAATGTTGATTTCCTTGAATCAATGTAGCCAACAAAGTCTGAATCGGAGTATCCAACTACTTCCAAGTTCTCAGTTTGTCTGTACAAAAGCATGTAGTCCTTTATGCCCCAAAGATATCTCATAAACTTCTTTGCAACTTTCCAGTGGTCAATACCTGGATTACTTTGATATCTTCCTAACATTCCAACAACATATGCAATGTCAGGTCGGGTGCAGACCTGAGCATACATAAGACTTTCAATAGTTGAAGCATATGAAATGTTCTTCATGTGTTCCCGCTCAAAGCCATTCTTTGGACTGGATCTATCACCCTTGACTATGGGTGCTACACTTAGTGCACAATCTTTCATTCGAAATCTCTCTAAAACTTTGTTAATATAGGTCTCTTGAGACAAACCCAAAATGTCTCGAGATCTTTCTCTATGGATTTTAATACCAATGACATAAGATGCCTCACCATATCTTTTATATTAAAATTATTTAAGAGAAATTGTTTTACCTCATATAGGAAACCCTTATCATTAGTCGCAAGCAAAATGTCATCCACGTATAACTCAAGAAAACAAGTCTTACTCCCACTGACCTTCTGGTATAAACATTGATCCATTATATTCTCTTCAAAACTGAATGAAGTGATAACCTCATGAAACTTTAAATACCACTGTCGAGAGGCTTGTTTTAACCCATATATAGATTTATTAAGCTTGCAAACTAAATGCTCACCATGATTACATGAAGAAAATCTTTTTTAGATACAAGAGAAAATGTCTTTGTGTAGTCGATTCCTTCCCTTTGAGTGAACCCTTTAGTAATAAGTCTTGCTTTATGTCTTTCAATGTTGCCTCATGAGTCTTTCTTTGTCTTAAATACCCATCTACATCTAATGGTTTTCACACCATTTGGCAACTCAATGAGATCTCAAACTTGATTAGATGTAATAGAATCCATTTCATCCTTCATAACATTATGCCACAAGTCCGATTCCTTGGAACTCATGGCTTGCAAAATTGTTTTGGGATCATTTTCGTCTCTAATGTTGTAATCTGACTCTTGTAGATACACTATGTAATTACTAGGTATTGCTGATGTTGGACCCCGATTTTTAAGTGAAACTTAGAAATTATCATTGAAAAGAAATTAGTGTTATTATGTATATGTTTAGGTATAAAGGTATTTATACCTAGAGG
>JANVCQ010000001.1:18019119-18031424 GCA_025531925.1 Erythroxylum plowmanianum
CTTAACTAATTCTAGATATTTTATTATTATCAAAACATAAAGGGATTTAATTTGTCAACCACCATTGGTCCAACATCTATTATATTGGAAATTTAATTGGTAAGTGTAATTGTTAATTTTTGAATTTTGGTAAATAATTGGAATAATGTCCGAAAATTGAGGGATATTATTATAATAGGAAGAATGCCAATTGGAAAGTAAATTGATGTAAGGAAAATAGAAATAAGGGAAATGATATTGAAGAAAATTTGGAAGTCAACTTTAGAAATTTTTGAGAGAATGATTGTGAAATTTAGAGACAAATTATAGATAAATAAAAGAATGAATTTTAGAGTTAAGGGATAGGTGTATGATGATGTTAAGAGATGAGAAGATTGTTTAAAGTGAATTTTGGGAAGAAAAATATAGAATGCATAAAAAGGTTGGAAAGCAGAGAATGTGAAACACAAAATATAAAGAGTTGCATAACTGATATCTGTTTTTGAGGATTTTGAGATTTTCGAGTAAACTTGCTTATTTAGGGGTAATGTGAATTTGTGTTGAATGAGTTGAATGGAAATAGAGCAAAAAAAATAAAAATGAAAATGAGGTATAGGATTTAGTGGAAGAAGAAGCAGCAGTGAATGGAGAAGAGAAGTTAGAAAAGTTAGCATTGATCTGAAACTTCCTTGATTAAAATATATTGATCTAAGAAGATTTTAACAAAATTGTCTTCATGAAATTTGTAGATCTTTCATTTAGCTTTCTAGTGATATAAAGTTTGAAATTTTTGGAGTTCTAGATCAAAAGTTATGGAGGTTTGATGAAGGGATGTGCGACTAGGGGAAAGTCATGATCGTGCTTATGCACGATCATGACTTTGCAATTTTTTAGGGGAAAATCGCGATCGTGCATATGCACAATCATGACTTTGCGATTTTTATGGGAGAGTCGCGATTGTGTATGTGCATGATCGGGCACGATCGCAAATTTGGAATGCTGAGAGGAAGATGAACATGAAATTTGAACCATTGGACTCATAAGACATTGTGCTACCTCTCCACCAAAAATTATAGCCATCTGAAATAAATTGATAGAGATTGAATGTAAAAAGTGGGACGGGTGGAGTGATTGTGCCCTTAAATAGTTCAGCCCAATTTTTGTCTATATCTCTCACGCCAATGACTTCTCACACTCACACCAGTGACCTCTCACTCTCATACCTGTGAATGTCAATTGATTGACACTCACAAATTTATTTGTCACTTTATGCTACAATGGTCCCTAATGGTTTCTACATCCGAGAGAAGTTGCAAGTTGAGCAGTCTTGCTTCTTTCTACAATAACTCCTTTGGATCTCCAAATGACTTGATTCTTAAGCCAATAGATTCCTAACACATTATTCTATTGGTCCACAAAAATCAGGAAATTGATTTGAAAAATATTGATTGAATGAAAGTGAGAGAATCTGTGAGAATAGTATAAACTGGAATATTTTACTAAACACACTTTGGTATTTTGATTATATTTGGATCTGTAGGGTTCCAAATGTGATGATTTTTAATTTGAAGTAAACTAAAGAAATAGGGCTATAAATTATAAGCAGAAGTCGAATTTTGATTCAGTCTCTAAAACTTTCAAAATTTGGATGGAAGTTAAGTATAATATACTATTTCAGAATAAAATAAGAACAATCCAAAAATGTTTAGGGAACATTTTTCTAGAATAAAGTACTACCAAATTACTTAGTTAGCATTGTTGAATTGATTATGGAAAAATAGACCTGAAGGTCTAGAAAATTTGGAGATAATTGGAATGAAAAGATGGGGAGTTAATAGAACTAGTTAGTATGAGAAATTGGATAAGAGGCTAAGAAGTGGACAAGTGTCTAAGTTTTAAAGTTAAGTTTTCTTAACCTTGAAAGACAAGTTACAGTTCTTATCTTCATCTTTCTCGAAGCTTCTTTCTCCAATTTTTCTTTAACACAGAGCTTCTCATCAAATCTCCACTAGAGTAAAATATTGTTTTCTTCTATCCACTACCACTCCTACTTTGTAATTTATTTCATTTGCCCCAAAGAAAACCGAAACCTATCAACCTCTACAATGACCTACGTGGTTGCATGAGGAATTAGGGTTCACATGATTTTGAAGATGTTAGAGCTTTAAACAAGTAAGCTTTTTTTGGATCTTTATTTTTGTATTAGATAGTTATGCAATAATGATATGCATGTTTGCTGAAAAGTGAGTGAGGAAACTGCGGGTATGCCATATGTGTTGAATTTTTTTCAGATTTGATGACCAATATGTTATACGATGGTGTTCAAATGATTTTTGGAGTTAGAAAAATCATTGATAATGTGTATAGGCAGAGTGTAGAAAATCAAGAAAAGTTGATATATATATATATATACATACGTGAATATTTCAGGAAATTTGGGGATGGACAAGCATAGGTTGAAAGTTAAGGAAATCATAGAATGAATGATGTCGTACTTTCAGTGGGATTATATATATATATATTATGTAAATAGTGAAGAGGAAAAACAGAGTATATATATATATATATATATATATATATACTCTGTTTCTCCTCTTCACTATTTACATACGTGAATATTTTGGTAAATTTGTGAATGAATAATATACATTAAAATACCAAAGTTATGAGTTTGTTTGGGAATAAATATATTCACATGATTGAGGTTGTGATTCAAAGAAGAGGAGTAAGGTGAATCTAGTTTAAGTGAATGAGAATTTGATAATAAAAGCTAGAAAAGAAATAATGAGTGATTGATTTATGAAATGAAAATGAGCATAAGATATGAAGTTGATAAAGTACCCAGGATTGTCATTGAGTATGCATTGTACATAGTCCATATACACACGTGTGCATAAATGAATGCTTATTATTGTGCGATTATTAATGTGTGTACAACATGTGTATTGCATAAATTGGATGTACAGGATAAACGTTCGCATTCAAACATTTCCAGAATTTAGAAGCAAATGCTAATCTGGAGCGTACTGTGAGTAGATTTAGATGGTCTTACCTTATTGTTTGTTTCGTTGAAGTTATGACTTGAGTGATTATGAATGAGATGTAATTGATTGTGTGATTCTAGACAATGAAGGTCTAAGGTTTTTGATGCTTGAATGTAATATTGAAGTGCTAATTGTATGTGAATGTGATGAACTAAACGCTTCATGACATGAATGTATGATCACAAAATGTTTCTCAACATAAATGTTGAATATCGGATTAAAGTCCAATGATATGTAAAAGTGAATAAGTGATCATATGTGATTGATGCATTTCACTACATGAATGCTTGAAAGATAAAGGCAGTTGTGACCAGAGGAGCCACCGAAAAGAGATTGAAGCTCAAAATGTGAAAAAGAGCCTAGAGCTCAGAAAGTGTATAAGAGCCAAAGGCTCACTAAGTAAAATGAGTCCGGTATCTCTAATAGATACGGGACGGTTATCAATGAGCTCGGTATCCCCAATGGATGTGGAACAGTTATCAATGAGCCTGGTATCTACAATAGATATGGGACAGTTTAGGCACTCGGTTACAATAAAGTAACAAATAAAAAGTGGGTCTCATGTGCATTGCATATGCATGATATGAATGATTATAATGTGTTGAATATAAAATGTGAAATGATTGATTAAGTGTATATGATCCAATGTGATTATTAAATAAATGTTGTGAATTATGTGTTATGTGACTAGGCGAGCCATCGAGGATGGTCACTCACTGAATTTCCAAAACTTACTCAAAATTTGTAAATATTTTTCAGGCTCGAAAAAGTACCCCGTTAGACAAACGGGAATATAACTACTACATTCAAGTAAGGGATAGAGGTCGGGATTAGTTCGCGTCTGTATTGTATTTCTTTATTTTCGTATTGAATTGTATATTCCACAAATTTTGTATCAAATTATGTACTCATAAATACCGTACAATGTTTATTACTAAAATGTTTTGTATTTGAATTTGGGCCCAAGTGACTAGTGAAATTCTGATGAGTTTTGTACTGGTTGTAACTTTGTGTTTGAAAATGTTTATGCATAAAATACGTCCAAAAATGATTACTAATTTTCGCGTATGTGTATGAAAAAAATTTTGTACTGAGTTTTTGAGTGGTTGACTATTCTAGCATGCCACCCTTGTCGGGCACAGACTCAGATATCACTCAGGATGTTAGGTACGTGTCTCGAGATGGTGGGGTGCTACAATGTGGTATTAGAGCCCAGAAGTAGTATCTTACATGGGTGTTTTTGAAATACATGTCAAGTTACAGGCATTTTAGTCATGTTATAGCAAACAGTAACAACTGATCCCCAGTTTGAGTTGCATTTATATGAGTCACATGTATGAGCACTTATTAAGAGTTTGAGTTAGTAGAATAGTGAGAAGAATGATGATTTGTCTAGGTGTGAGAAAATGAAAACTCGTGCATATGTAGAAATGAGAGATAGTATATAGTTCAAGATGATAGATAGAGATTCACTACATTTGTATGTGTGGTTGTATCATGGAACATGATATCAATATTGTACTGTGATTGTATACCCTTGAATATGATATTGAAGTGAATATATTGTTATGAATTGTGTGAGGAAAATAGGGAGATAAGTAGAAATGATGAAATTAAAGTGTATAAGTAGAGTGTAACAAAAATAGAAATCTTTATGAATCTTAAGGAGATGAATTTGGAACCGAAGTGGTTGTTTGATTAATGTGACATGAGTGATAAATGACAATGGAGAGATGAGATAGAAATAAGATAAAGAAAAAGATGATGAATCAAATAAGAAGAGTTAATGTACCCAATATGATAGTTGAATCAGTATGGCATGATGTAATACTAGAAGAGGTAAATCCTAGAGAATCGGAGTAAAGTTGATGTTAGTATATGTTAATGCGAGGAAATCCCAATCGTGGCAGGAATAAAGAGAGAAATATTGTCTAGGATTAATTGAGATTAAAGTGTCATTGCAGTAAGATACAAATTGGTTATTTGTCAAAAATAAATCCTTGGATAAAATGGGATAATTTTGATGATACAAACCTAAGCATGTGTGATCCTGTCTGCTACATCATTGAGTCTTGATGACTAGAACTATATGATTGTGTAAGAAATAATAGAGATTGATCTTTTTGAGTTACTATAAGTAATGATGGAAACAATTGATTGATAAAGATTGCGTGAACAATATAAATGATAGTAGCAAGAAACCTACTTTCGAAGAAGAATTTCACTGAATTAGGTTCAGTAGATCAGATAGTTTATATTAAGAATAATCAATGAATAAACAAATCAGAAGTGATTATTAATGAATCAAAGGTGAATATTGGAGTCATAATCCTAGCTGAAACTCAAGCATAAGATGCAGAATATGTCACTGCAAGTGTATGCATTTTGTTGATGTAAAGTATATAACTAAGTGATGGATTCTTGAATTTAAGGTGACATTAAGTATAAGAGATACAAATCAGGTCTGATGAATGTGTTACCAACATAGGAAACTAAAATTTCAAATAAATTGAAATGTGTGGAGAAACTAGTATAAATGAACAGACATTAGAACCAGTCAATATGAAATCAAAGGAAATCAAATGAATGGAGAAAATCATTCGAGAAAATAAGTTAATTGGGAAATCGGAATTAACTTGAGATAATATGTAGTATACAATGATGCTTGTATAAGAGATTAGGATAAAATCCGATGCAGCATAAAATAGTGATTTCATATGTGTGGAGACATTTCATATATACAGAAACATTTCAGAATTTATAGAGATAATTAAATTTTGAGGTAATTATGGAGTTTGAAAGAGCTGAATGTAAGGCCGAGACAATGAATAGAGTTACTTGAAGATTTTGATTGTGTAAATGGGCAATTCCTAGTAAAGCTGGTGTTGAAATATGATGTATTGAACAGAAAATTCAAGAACGATATAGCACAAATTTAGATATTGAGGTTACCAAATCAAGTGTAATAAAGAGCACAGAATGTCGAGTTGAATTTTGGGCAAATCAAAGTATTATTAGCTATTGAATTTAAGATCAATCCCACAGGAAAAGGTTAACAAAGCCCAAATTTAGGATTAAGAAATTGTGAATCTTAACGAGGAATTGAGAATGAATTTGAATTTTGAGTTCGAATAGGAAAAATGTTACCTTGTGATTGAAATGAGAAGGATGTGTACTCAATAAAGATGAGTGAGCAAAGATGTTATTAGAGAAAGCATAAGTAACTGAATGTTTGAATTGCCAACAGTCCTAACTGTTGGAGATATGCTTAAAGCTTATATTTTTGGAGCTCATAGGAATATAAGATCAAGGTATAGTTCTAATTGACTTTAAGCATATCAATCATTATTACTGTGATGTCATTAGAATATTATATGAGGCATCATACGACAAAAAGAGTTGTTCGCCCTTACAAAAGGGTTGAAGGCTAGAATTGATTCGAGGTACTGTTAATGAGTGAAATGAATTTATAATAGAAATTAAGTGGCTCATGAAAGGCGAATGAATTTGATGGGACAACATTGAAGTTATGAAATGTAGTGAGATAGACTCAAGATTTAAGTGTATTAAAAATAAAGAGATGTAAAATACTAGGCGAGAGATGAAATACTTCTAAGAGTAGCACCTTGCCAATGTGTGCATAGATTGAGATAAAGATGTACTCAGATAAGGAAAAAGGATAAACTAAGCTCAAATTGTATTGGTTCACATGAAGTTATTCAGAGCATAGGACTAGTAACTTATGAGATGTATTCTCAATAAAGATGTCTCATAATTATAATGTGTGATAAGTGAGTATGTTAAGAAATAATGATATGATCTGGCATAGCTGTATTATCAGCTTAGTAAGTGAAAAAGTTTGACTAACCTGAACTATATTGAGGAAACATTTAAGATAGTGTGATATCTGAAGAAATAATTAGAGAATTGATTGACTTCATTGACTATGGTCAAATGGAAGAAATTATTTGAGTGATGAAGTTAAATGGGAAATGGAGTATTTTAGGAAGCATACCTTTGCCTCCTTGATTAGTCAGATGAGAATTTCGAGGGCGAAATTTATTAAGGGGGAGAAATGTAACATCCCGTCCCCAAATTAAGAGTCAGAACCCAAAAGTAAGGTACATGTGACATTCTAGGTATAATTGAAATTTGGATATTTTGCACACATTTAAAATGACTGTGCATGCACTCATTGACATTCTAGGTATAATTGACATTCTGCACACATTTAAGGCCTCTTTGATTAATTTCAGCTTCTGAATACATTTGAAATGGAGAGTATCATTTACATTTGTTATTACCTTTCCCTTAAACAGTCTTAAAATTACTCTACATCAACTAAATAGTTGTTAAATCTAAAAGGATGGCAACGCTTTACCTTTAGGAGCAAATCCTCCATAGTCATTGTGGTATGATCCAAAAATATAGGGTCTAAGAAAGAGGCCTTACTATTTGGGAATTATTGTAAACATGCTTGGTTAACCATAACTCGGTCTAGTTTTTTCCTAAGAGACCATCCATTAGTTTACTTATTACTCGAAAAGAAAAATGTCCATTCGTCTTCAAGGCTAGAACTCTTAATTGATCAACAGAATCCTTGAAATCCGTAGAGTAATTACATAAGAAAAATGACCTTCTGCTTCCGTTCTATAAAGAGTATAATCAATATCTCCTAAGCCAAGGACCTACCACTCTTCTTTGGAAACTCAGTAAGCTCTCACAAAGATCCTTCCTTTGAAACAAATGGTTAAAACCATACATTATCGAGGGGAAACAATAAGTATTTTGCTTAACAAAATGCCACTTCATATGCATGACCTACATCTCCATTTCTAACACCTCAATGTCTACTATTCGAGGGTCAAAACCAACAATAATTCTGCCATAAGCATGAACTTGATGATTAGAGAGGAACCACCACTTATTACCTAGCTTATTAAGATAATTGAGATTCTCTGGTCTAACTTCTATTTCCAAAATAGAAAAAATCGAAATGTTTTCCTTAGCCAAAAATTCCTTTAAGGCTAAGAGCTTTTTAGGACAATTAAAGCTCTTAACATTCCAAACTATAATCATAAAGAAATGAATTTGGAGCTTTGGCTTTTGCTCCAAGTACCCTTCCTCCATTTGACACTAGTAAACTATTCTACAACCTCTCTCCCTTCAGCGTTGCTCGATGTTGAAGGGGATGAGGTCGCCTTCACATCATCAACTTTTTCACCCTCCTGTACAGCTGGCATGCCTTCCTTAGGATCTTCTTTGGTAATGCTTGTTTCTATTTTCTACTTAGGTGTTGGATTTCTACATCTAAATTAGTAAGTGTTGGAACAATGTAACTTAGTTTTAACTCCTCATTTCTAGCCTTATCCATCTGATTTTGATCCTTTATAACTGGTTCTTCTTGGGTCACATTTTGACATATTACTTGCTCATCATTTCCATCCTTATCATCTTGATCTAGACCTATTAGTTCCATATAGCTCCCTTCTTTAAAGATTTTCCCAGTTGGTATCCACCTTTTTCCTTTTAGCTTCAAAGAAGGCTTCTAATGGTAGTCTACTTTGATAGGATCTTCATATAATGTTCCATTAAAGCCTAACCTCAGAAAGGGAATGTGGTATGTTAAATCCTTAAAGATATCCATAGTAATACATAGTTGAGCATAGCCTAACCTTTCCTTTTTGTTGTATTTTCATCTATGCATAGAGGCTGCCCCAAATAACTTGCAATCACACTAAAGTGCTTGGTAGTCCAATATTCCAATGGAACATTATACAGATTAACCCACAAAGGAACTGACTTTAGCTTTTTTATTTTAGGTTGGAACCCCGGTTGCCAGCTTTGGAGTGACAGTGGAAGGTTTATCATATGACAAGGTCCTTCTTCCAAAACTTTAAGAGCCTTCAACTTTGAGGAAAAGGTAAATAATGCTAAGTTTTTCTTAACTAGCAATCCCTTATTCTTCCAAGTTTTGGTTGCCAACTTTTGCAGCACCGAAAAAGGGGGCCTTTTTTCTAGAAAGAATCCCACCAATGAAGACTCCTATGATTGGTCTCCTTCTTGTAGTACTTCTAGATCTGGCAAAACATTGACTCTTCCTTGGTCTTATTTAGGGGGAACAGTGGAGTGTAGTATCTCCTTCATCAACTATCACTTGTTTCCAACTCTTCTTAAGGTTAGAGGAAGAAGAGGAACCCTTTTGAGGTAGCTTAGAGGCAACCAAAGTGAGGGGGGGGGGGGGTAACAATGGAAAGTCAGTGGAAAAATTTGCACAAAAATCAAGAGTTTCATGTGCAGGCATGGTTAATAGGCAAGAGAACGAAATGCAGAACAATGGCAGGAAGAAGTTTCAAAAAGTGGTTACCAAATGAGGGAATAGAGTAAAAGAAAAGTGGTTACCAAATGAGGGAATAGAGTCAAAGCAGACTATAGGAAATTACTAATAACCACTAGCTACTAAAGAGGGAAGTTTTTTGGGAAGGGAGAGAAAGTAGACGTTCATGAAGAAGATTAAGTATGCTTATGTTGCTTGAAGTGAGGGGGAAGTTGAGAACTAGGTAGAGGAAAAACTTTGAGGGCTAGAATAGAAGCAAGTGAATGTGGCATGAAGAGAAGTGGAAATGAAGTTAAGAGCTAGATAGAGGAAAAAGTTGAGGGCTGGAAAAGAAGCAAGTGAATGTGGTTTGAAAAGAAACAAAAATGAAAACAAAGAGCTAGAGATCAGTGGGGTTGGATGTGGGGAGAAGAGCGTTGGATTAACCATCACCGGAGAGTGGAGAAGGATGAGGAAGAAGGAGTTAGAGCTACAGCATTTGAGATCTCCCTCCGATTACCTTCAAGATGGTGTAGTGTTACTCTTATATGAATCCAATAGTAGATTGCTTTGGTATGGCTAAAACTAAAATAGATGATACATTAAAAGAAGATTTTGCTAGGGGTGTCTTTTAACAATCTTTAGTGTTGCATCCGGAGTAAAACATAATAAGAGTGAGTTATGTTGGTTGAGTTGCAATATTGTTTCCCTGGTATATTGTGACTCATGTGCTTGAACATGTGATTTTAGCTTATTAATCCAATTCAATTTTTGAAAAAAAAATCGACACCATGATTTATTTCTTGACAATATTCTTATGTTAATATATTAAACGTGACCGTTATAAATAATCATAAATTTATATTGATTAAAACTTATTAACACTCTCTCATAAACATATTAAAACTTAGTAATATATTTGTTTTACTATTATATAAATAATTTTTATATCGAACATAATTACTAAAATTTTCAAATAAAAATTATTCTAAAAATGCATATTAATGTTAAGAGTTGACTTATCTAATGATTATTTATCTAAAAAGGATAACAAGCTAAAATGCTAAATATTTTTAATTTTTTTAATTTCATTGTCTAACCTTTTAAAATTTTCAATTAAGTGTCCAAAATTTTGAAATTAGACAATTTAATTAAAGAATTATTTTTGTTAACATTTTGTTTATATAGTTGGTGAAGCAAAGTAATTAAAAACAAACATTTGGAAGGGTTAGATAACTGTTCATCTTTGTCAAAATAGCTTTCGAGTCTTTTATGGAAAATATATTAATAGTTAAGTATTTTAAATTGTGCTCAATAGTTTGATGTCCAGATAGGCAAAAACTTTATGAAGAAGAAGTCATGTAACTCCTCAAATATTGGCATTTACATTACTATGTTAGTCACATAAGAAAAACATTTATAGAGATATAAAAGTTTAAATATCAAAAAAATTTAGATAATGAAATAAAAAATGTTAATAATGTTAGGCTATTTTATGTCCCATGTAACTTATAGTTTGAGTACCATGAAAAGCACCCAAGATAATGGTTATTGGGTATTAAATAATGGGTCTCAAATGGGTCAAAGACCCTTTTCCTCTCTCTTCCACTTACCAAAGGACATGTCCATTGGTGATGCTATATAAGTTGAAAAAACTTATTGAATCATAATATTTTGAACCATAATAAGAAGACGAGAAGAAACAAAATTCGTTCAATCAAATCAACATCACGACAAACAATCATGGATACAGGTACACAAACAATAATTCGATCCATAAATTGATTTACAATTGGTATCAGAGCTTAGTAATTCATGATTTGTTATCTATGGTATTTTCTACCGTGTATCATTTATGTATGCTTGTTTTTGGTCGTTTTGGTCTTGTTCTGTATTTGATATAGAAAAATCACATGTTTTCATGTTTTTCGGTTTGATGATTTTCGGATGCTCATAACATTCTCACTGTTTAACCGAAATATAATGGTCATGAATATGTATGGTTCTTGAAACTAAAGGTTGAATAATAACGTAATGCTCTTGAGCCATTATTGTTGAGAAAGAATCGGAAAAAGTTTGCTTCATGTTTATATGGGTTATATTTGTTATGTTTCTGAAATGTTTTGTACTGCTTTCTTTCATACTGTGGTTTTGTTCTGTTTTTCTATGCCCATGCATATCCAAAAAATGATTTTAGGTTTTAATGGTGGAAAGAAAGGAAACAAAACTCATGGGTTAGAGTGAGAAACTCTGATTTTGAGTCATGTATCATCCACCGAAGACGATAATGGTAGATGATGTTAATGTTGACTCAAGGCAAGAGTGGAGAAGAAGCCATGTAAAGAAACGTTATAACAAAGTTTAAAGATTATAAAAAAAATCCAGAACGTAGGAGGAAGACAATGAAGCGTCTGGCGCGTGCATCGTTTGACGCATGCAATGCACACGCCAGACGCTACATCATCCAACAAGCACGCGTTAGACGATTCTTCCAGCAAATGCAGTGCTGGTGCGTGCAGTGCACGCGTCAGATGCTGCCTCTGCTCAGGCAGAAGTTGGTGCGTGGTCTGCACATGCCAGATGGGCTTCTAGAACCAATGAGCAACTTCTGGACTATTTTGGGCCTTTGGGCCATTAAGGGACAACATTTTTTAGGTTAGTAAAATAATTATAGACTTTAACCCCAAAGAAAAATAATTTTTTTGATGAAAGATAAAGGATTATTTAATTCATAATTGATTTATATATAATATAATTTTGGAAATTAATGCCATATTATATATTAGTTTGCTACTTTGAATATTTTATATTAATAATAGTTGGAATTAAATTTTCCTAGCATATATTGAATGTAATACATGACATTATGGACATTTAGAGTAGTTTGTTTGTCACCAAAGTGACCAAACTAGTTAAATTAAATTTTGTCATGTATAATAATTGTCCAATTAAATGTTTATTGCATG
>JANVCQ010000001.1:18059238-18072160 GCA_025531925.1 Erythroxylum plowmanianum
ATAATTATTAAAATTTAAAAATTATTAAATTAATATGATTTTTAAAAATAGAAAATTAGAAAAAAAAAATAATAACGTCGCGGAAGACATTTCGCGACGTTTCTAAAAATGTCGCGGAATACATTCCGTGACGTTTAAAATAAAACGTCGCGAATTTCTTTACATGCTGCGACGTTTTAAAAACGTCGCGAAATGTTAGATAATCCGCGACGTTTTTTAAAATTGTCGCGGATTGTCCAATTTTTTTGTGACGTTTTTTAAAACGTCACAGAATGCTGGTATTTTTCGCGACGTTTTTCATAAAACGGCGCGAAAAACTTTTGCCTATACTACATTTCACGACGTTTTTTGTGACGTTTTTTAAAACGTCGCAAATTCTCTTCTGCGACAATTTTAGGTTCTTTTGCGACGTTTTTAAAACGACGCAAAATGGCTTATTTTCTTGTAGTGACATAATATTTCTTAGGAAAAGGGATTATTTTCCCCCTAACATTTTGAAAAATGTCTATTGTTATCTATGGTACCAATTCACCCCTTAATTATAAAATGGAATAATTTGCCTCTAAATTGTCACTGTTAGGTTTTCATTAATTAGTTGGACATAGCAACCTTGTTATGAGGGGACACGTGGCTTGACAAATAAATCAACATGCTATCTGATAGCCAGCGAGTCATTTATTATTTAATTTATTTTTAAAAAATTTACTTTTTAAAATTAAAATTGTATTTTGATTAAACAAAAAAAAAACAATATCCCAAATTGTTTCTTTCTTAACCACTCTTTGCTTTGATTGAACCCCAAATTAACCCCTAATATCTGTGAATACTCGTTCTTCCCCATCATCTCAATTTGTTAATTAATTGACCTATAAAATATTCTCCATCTTTAAATCATAAAACGCATTGAAACCTATTCTTGTGTACTATGTTTAGAGGTATTGAAGCCGGGTAATCACACATTTGGCTACTCTAGTCTTTTTATTGTTCTTGTACACTCTATTGATCAGGTTTGTGCATGCTTCGCTGTTATTTCCCCTTTATTTATTTTGTCCTCATTAAACTTCTTGTCTAATCTATGTCTAACGTGGGTAGATATGCTTTGCGTGTGTATTAGTGAGCGTGTCTCCCCAATCTTGTGTATTACATTTAACGAATTTTGCTTTAACTAACAACAAATATTTGTATATACGTTAATGCTTTATTGATTGATGGTTATGTTTCCTGTGACACATTGATGGTTCTTTCTTGCTAATTGATCATTATTTCTATGTTGTTAACTGATGGTTACGTTTCTTGGAATAATTTGAGATTGTTGATGATTGTTTTTGCCGTGACATCAAAGTTCCTTAATGTGTATCAGAAGAGACATGGTTCTTAGGAAAGCAACTTTGGCATGTCCACTTGCACATAAGATAAGGCGGTCGGGCAAGCCAGGATTATTCCTCGGTGGAAGAGGCTTGTGGTACTCAGCTCTATGAACATGCTCAAATGCTTTTGAACTAGGAAAAGAAGATACCTAACCTCCGCCACCATTTTGAACTAAGAACCCAAACTTAGATCTTTACCTTAACAATCTCTTTACCACCAAAATCAATTCGCTACCTTCATAAAATTTCTCAAAACCTAAAACCATGTCGAATGTTGTCACTTGTATTTCTAACCAATAATTATGAAGAAGCTAACTTCACAAAGAAAAACAAATCCCTTCTGGTGGTTCGTCGCAGCCATCTGCACCGTCATATCCTTGGCCGTGATCCTTGCCGGCATCATCGTGTTCGTTGGATACTTAATCATCCATCCTAGAGTGCCAGTGATCAGCGTGGTCGATGCCCACTTGGACCAGTTCCAATACGACATAGCCGGAATACTTGTGACTCAAGTAAACATCGTTGTGAGGTCAAGGAACGATAACACGAAAGCTCATGCAAGCTTCTCAGATTTGAAGCTTACCCTTATCTTCGAAGGCATGGAAATAGCTAAACTGGTTGCAGAATCCTACGACGTGAAGAAGAATGACTCGTTGGATTTTAACTATGTGGCTACTTCAACGCCTGTGCCACTCAATCCAGAGCAAATGGAAGATGTTGGCATATACTTGAACCAGGATCGAGTTAAGTTTGAACTGAAAGGGCACGTGAGAGCTCGTTGGAGAGTAGGACTCCTTGGGTCAGTTAAGTTCTGGTGTCATTTGAATTGTCTTCTTCTTTTTCGTAGATCAGATGGAAGCTATTTACCCTCTCGTTGCACTTCCAAAGCTAAATAACGATCTCTTAAGTCGTTCTATTTTTTGATAAAAATATAGTTTTACCTCGTTGCCGGCAACATTTGATCAGGTACTCTTTCCCCTGCTCTTTCAGTTTCTTTTCTGCTTTCTTTAAGAACACATTCAGTATTAGTCCCTAATCACCCAATAATAAGATGTTCATTCATTCCTTATTTTCTAACCTTAATTATATGCAATAACTTGGATGGTATTAGCCATATTACGTGAGAATATATTAATTTTCATTTATTTAAAATTTAGTTATTCTGCGTATGTTATTTAAAACTTTTTAATGTAAGAAGTTAAATATGTAAATAAAGTAATATATGTTGAAAGTTGGACTAAATTAACCTTGTATAAAGATTCTAGGTTAATCAAATACTATTATAGAATAATGTAAACAAATTATAAAAACAATTAAGAGAAAAAGGGTATAAGGGAACCTGAACCATTAAAAAAAAAAGACATTACGAGAAAACGGGTATAAGGTACCATGAACCATATATAAACTGTTCGTAAGCATATGCAAGACCCATGCAACAAAACAGTAGAAAAAAAAAAAAGAAACCAAACTTACCTTTGGCTTTCTATGTACGTTTCTTCCTTATACTGACAGATCTTTTGCAACTTTGGTCGCTTTTCATTTTTCTTATGTGCTTCATGTTCAGGAATCAGGATATAGACAGCCAATGACCACGCCTTTGACGCTAAGCTTTCTCATCAAATTAAACCAAATAAAGTTCACACTCTTGGATTTATCTTTATTATTTATTTTTAAATTTAGTAAAAAAAATTCATATTATTAAATAGATAGGTATTATTTAGTTATTTATATTCAATACCAATACGATATGATTTATGGGAAAGAGTACATTTAACATTAGAATGAAGGTTGGCCATAGAGAGGGCTAAAGAAAGATGAACCAGAACATTTGACAAATAGTCACTCATGCATATGACAAGATCTCCTTACTCACTTTCATTTGGAATAATGTAAACACAATCAATCACACTTTTGGCTCTAATACCACACAGGATAGTTGCTTTGGAATTTGTATGATAATGGTTTGGCCATGAGCTCTATCTATGACCATCTACAAAGCATCTGAAGTGAAATTTGGGAAACTAAGATACACAACATGATTATGTAGGTGATAGATCCTTTGATGATGCAAACTAGCCATTATCATTGTAGGATCTTGTTACCAAAATGCATTAATTGGTACTTTGTTGATAACTCTTAACAATAAAAGTGTCATCTTACCATTGCTCCTGATTTCAATATCAGGTTGAATGATCATATCATGTTTTTGAAGAATGTTTGTTGATCACAAAACTTACCTAAAGAAGTTAAGGCAAGTTGATAGATTTATCCAAGAGATATTTCTCTCATATCCCATCAAAGGACTACAATGGCCCTTCTGAGTTCAGGTGGTACTTCATCAAGAAGAGATGAGATAAATGTATAACAGTGATTGACATCATTAAAACCATTAAGGAGATAATATCTTTTCGCCATTTGTTCAAAATGTTTCTACAGGTTATGTTTGATGATTCTCTTGTACTCCCAGACCTATGAATATCACAAGGCCTTGCTCAATCTTTTTTTTTAATCTTATAAAGCAGTATAGAATTATGCTCTCAATCAAGAAGAGTCATATTAGGATGACCTAAATAGAATTTTTGGTATGAACTTCCATTATGAATTTTATTAGCCTAGTCCACACATAGCTAGTGAGCTATTACATTTTCTTGATGAAAATCTCAATATAAAATAGTTTCAACAATTCCTCATAATTATTACTCAAAAGTCCTTCCCTCAGATCACCGAAACTCCTCCAACTACATTGGATGACATTGCTCGAACTTTGGAAAGACTGTTGCTTCTATGAGAAATAGTTTGTGTATTGATCTTTATTAAAAGTAATTTATCATCTTGAAGGAATGTATTTAGAGGTTTATAATCAATCACCAACTTCTTCTTTCCTCACTTTTGCTAAGCTCTTTTGATGAAATAGAAAACCTGACAAGCCCAGTATGATTTTATGGGCTCCATCAACCATTGTTGGAGTAAGATGGCATGCTCCTCTTATGCAATGCCCAATATCAATGGACTGTTAAGTCATTTGCACTCAAGGTTGCTCTGTCACTATTCCAACAAGTCATGACAAAAATTTATGAGCAAATTCTATCCATCACCTTGATCTATATTGATGACATTCTTTTGTACTTCAAGACCTATGAAAATCACAAGGCCTTGCTTCAATATTTTTGGATCTTACAAAGAAATATGGAATTATGCTCTCAACCAAGAAGAGTCATATTAGGATGTCATAAATAGAATTTTTGGTTATGAACTTACATAAAGGACTTTATCAACTTGGTCCACACATAACTAGTGAGCCATTACATTTTCCTGATGAAAATCTCAATATGAAACAGATTCAGTGATTCCTTTGAACTGTTAATTATATTAGAGATTTCATCCCTTATGTGGCTTATTACACAACTCCCTTATCCAAATTCTTGAGAAAGAATCCACCACATTAGATTAAATAACAAACCAAAGTTGTCCATCAATTAAAACATGCACATTAGAATTCACTTGCTTTAAAGATTCCTAGCAAAGGCCAACGCATTCTACAATGTTAGTGACCATTATTAGGGTGCCATATTAATTCAAGAGACTAATGGGAAGAGACATTATTATAGGCATGCTACATGCTAGTTTAAAGAATCAAAAAAGCACTTCCATGTTATCTACAAAGAGATCTTAGCAGTAAAAAAGGCATTGAAAAATTCAATTTTCACCACAACCCTTATCAATTGTTGATTGAAATGGACAACACATTTTTTCCCAAGATTCTTGAGCCTAATAAGAAGACACTAACTAATAGCCAATTACTTCGATAACAAGAATGGTTTTTTTTATATAAATTCACCATTTGTTCTATCAAAGGTCACCACAATATTCTTGTAGAATTCCTTTCTTATCCTAAAAACTAATCCACTTACTCTCTCCCCTTCTTATAAAAATCAATTCCTCTTATCCTCCCTATTATAGAATTCCCTCAACATACTAGGATTCAAAAATCCTTCCCTCCAATCACCAAAACTTCTATAACTACATTAGATGACATTGTTGTTCTCCTTAACAAAGGCCTATTTTATTATCTCAATCTTATTCTCACAATCTAAACATTCAATCACACCTCCCATCACTTTGATACAGCCACACATTACCATATCCTTTACCACCTTCATGATTCCCTTTAGAGCCCACAATATGGCATTTATGGGCTTTATCTGCCCAATATGCATGCCTCATTTTCCTTTATTCTTTACATGTGTACAAACATCTTACCAATCCAACCAATGCTAATTCTTTCCTATAGACATTTCTTGAGTCGATAGATATCAGCTATGGGATATTCCTTTAACAAATCAAAAGCTCACATAGTTTTATCATCCACTAACCATATAGCTTGACTGTGACCAGATATATATGCACCTTTAATCATTTCCAACTCTGGCACACTTCCACTGACTCACCAAAGCAGCAGAAATATCTACTACAAGATCTCTACTTTTTTTGGATCATCTCAACCATTTTCCCAAATCAACAAGGCCAACTACTTGTACTTCTCTAGGTTTGTATCTCGATGACTTTACTCTTCCAAAACCCATTTCCCCTTGATTTTATATGATTTAATATTATGTTGGTGGACTACCATATTCTCCTAATTTTGAGACCACGAAGAATTTTGATGTAAGGGAAGGCTTTACAATTCCATAACCCAATGCCAACACTGAGTCTAAACTTCCTTAATATTTCCAAGATGCACATGATCCATAGCCTCCTGTTTGAATTGACACAGAAAAACACCGTTTTATCCGATCAATAGACAAAATGGATGAAGACCTTCCAGATTCAAATGATGAAAGTGGTGGAACACGATCCCTCTCTGCATCTCCTTGATGAACAATTTCCTTCTTATCCCTTTAGGACTATTACCAGAACCTAGTGTTTCCCAATAATTCTTATTTTTACTATTTACTTTTGTATTCCAGTGTGAATTATTGTACTATAGGAATCTTTTCCCTAAATTTATTTGACTTCATTCTCTTTGCTTCACTAATAATGTCAAAGCTTCACTTTAGTTGTAATAAATAAAAAAAGTAGAAAAATTAATTAAAAATGTGTGTTTCCTATCATGTCGCTTGTTTATAAGTTCTCTCTCTCTCCTAAAAGCCTGATTCTTGAATAATGTAGTAACAATCATAAAGAAAGAAAGACAGGTATGCTTTACACTTGCCTCGTTGGGCCCTGAAAAAGTTTTTTCTTTTAGTTAAGCGTGATTTGAAATAGTTTTGAGGTTTAGATAGATTAAATTTTTGGAATTATAATTATGTCAAGGTTAGTAGGATTTATTGAATTGGTAAGTGGAATTAAAGTGTTATTGTGATAAGGATGTTCAAGGGCATTTTTGGGAGATCATTTAAGCATAAAAGAACATAAGCTTATAAGGAAAGGTAAGATGGACTTTTTGGGCTCATTAAGGGTATAAATGTAAAAAGAATAAGCTGTCTTACTTATAAGAGGAGAAAAACGTGAATTGAAGAGGGAGGAGAGTGAAAAACAAAAATAGGAGAGAAGAAGAGAGGTTTCGGTGAAAAGGAAAAGAAGAGAAATCAAGTTATTAAGGCAGGTTAACCATCTTTTTTTCTTGCTTTATTAAAGGAATAGGTTGTATTGAGGATGAAGGAGTTAGAGAGAAAAGAGGTTTGTGTAGGAAGAAGATGGATTAGGAGAACCCAATTGATTTTAGGGTTTCTAAACTAGATCTTAGGTTTTCTAACCTAGATGGACTATAGGTAGGTTAGATTTGAGTTTAATTTGTGTTTGTTGAAATTTTGAGATTTTTGAAGTTTATGAATTTTTATTGGAATTCTATTTTAAATGGAACCTTGGTTATTTTAGGAAACCAAGGGAATCTTACCCAAGAGTAAGGGGAAAGGCATGCTTGACTTGGATTTTACAAGCTAATTAAGGTGGTAATTTATTTATAGCTATTGTGTGATTATGTAAATTCTTTCTTGTGTGTGTGAATGTTGATTGCTTGAAATTGAATTGTTGTGATTTGATGGGAAATGCATGATGCATTGTGATTATGTTATACCGTGAAAGAGGTTATAACATTTTGAACCAAATGAAAGGAAAGAAAAAGCATGAAAGTATGAGCATATGACAAAATGAATATGTTTTTTTCTTTGGGTGAGAGAGGAACCATTCCGTTCGTCACATGCACGTAGACAAGGGCCTTCTCTCAGCTGCCCGCCTGTGGCATATTGGCTCTGAAAATGGACTCATTTTGTTCATGGTGAAAACTTCAGTTTCTCCATTTTGTACCCATGGGACTCCTCGAGCCATTTGGTTATGCATTGTATCTTTGAATTGTTAAGTATGATGCATTTGAATGATTTGCTTAATGGACAAAGTCTATATTATGTGTTATGTATTAACTGCTTAATTATGAGTTTTGAGCTAAATTGGTGAATGATTGAATTGCTAGATATATACATGCATATGCTTGAATTTGTAGTAATTGTCGATGGCTATAAATATATTAGCCACTGAGTGTTGTAGCTCAACCCAATATTTTTTCATTCCGCAGGTGTAGAATGAGAGGGTTAGCAATCCTTGCAAGGCATCGAAAACTAGAAGATATTAAAAATTTTTATAACTAATTTAGTTCTATCACTTTTGGATAGCTTCATAAGCATATTGAACATTGAGAATACTATAAATGTTGTAATTTGTTTTAAGCCCTCGTTTATAATGTTATTATGTAATAAAAGTTATGTATGGGCTTCTGTTAATTTGGTAAATGAGTTTAGAACTGAAAAATTCCCCAGGCGTATGTGCATGTTTCTTTTATAGTTGTACATTTCATAATCTGAGTCTTTCATAGGTGTATAAATTGTGTACCAATTTTAGGGGAAAAATTGGACTAATTTAGGCTAAATTAGTCAAAGTTGTCTTTTGGAAACCTGTAGCTTATCTTTCTAGCTTTCCAACGACATAAACTACGAAAATTTTAGATATCTATATCAAAAGTTATGGTCCTTATAAGTGGAGATGCTCAGGAGTATAGGACGTATCATCTAGTGAAGACGTATCGTCTGGTGATGACGTATCATCTGATGATGACGTGTTGTTTGGTGAGGACATATCATCTGATGAGGACACTTCGTCTGGTGAGGACGCTTCATCTAGTGAGGACGTATTGTCTAGTAAGGATGCTTCGTCTAGTGAGGACACATCGTCTTGTGACGACACTTCGTATGGTGAGGACGCATCATCTTGTGAGGACGCTTCGTCTGGTGAGGACATATCGTTTGGTGAGGACGCTTCGTTTGTTGAGGGAGTATTGTCTTATGAGGATGCATGGTCTGGTAAGGACGCTTCATTTGAGGAGGACGCTTCATCTGCCAAGGATGCTTTGATTGGCGAGGGCACTTTATCTGGTGAGGACGTATCGTCTGATGAGGTCATATCGTCTAGTGATGACGTCATATCATCTGATGCACTATTCATCAGATTCTATCACTTTAGATGATAGAATTTGCCTTCTAGGTCTTTATGAAAGTTGTAGATCTAGAAGTTTTCTTTGAAATAATTCAAAGAAAACCTTAATTCGAAATCTCTAGTGAAAGTTATGCCAATTGTTCCGAGATAAGTACAACGTGATTAAGGACATGAGCATGGTTGATTCTTTTAGCCATAACTTCATAACCTGACCTCCAAATTAAGTGATTTTTGAAGCAATAGATTCTCGACACATTTTCCTATCTCTCAATAAAATTTGTATCTCTTGGGGTCGATTTGAAAGAGATTGATGGAAGGACAATTAGGGAATGGTCAGAGGGGCTATTGGATTTTTAAACATATTCTGAGCTATAGAGCTCTGAATGAGAAGGTTCTTATTTCAAAATAAACTAGAAGCATAGAGCTACAATTGGCTTGAAGAAGTCAAATTGTGATGTTGGTGATGCGCTGTTGTGGGCATGCCACCCTTGTGAGATGACGACAAAGTGAGGGTTCATTAGAGTAACCCTACAAGGAAACTTGCTTACATTTTTCAACTTTGGAATGATAGCTGGGCTTCAAAAATGAGGCCCAACATCTTGTGGTATCAGAGCAATTGTTGGGCTCTAGAAACAGGGTCCAACATCTTGTGGTATCAGAGCTTAGGTTTTTCCTATGCTTAGAATGCATAGTAGGATAAATTGTTATATTATGTGATTACTTATTGCATTGTGAATTGATTAAATTGCAATAAGTAACATGCATGTCATGCATACATGTAGGGAATAGGATTTTAAAATGAAATGTAGCTAATCATTAGTGTTTCCATTGAAAAAGTAAGATGCCACCTTGAAGAAGGACACGAGGAGTTCTGCAAGGATCAGTTGCACCTGACTCTCCGACAAGAGAGGAGAGTACTGATGAGTCAGTAGCCTCAGCAAAATACTGAGGCTTCTATAGGGCAAGGTAGTGAGCCCATTCGATCACAGACGTGGAAGTCTCCTCTTCAGCAGGAGCAAATGCCCGCTCTATTGAATTCGATGATGTTTCAGGCATTTGCTCAAGCCTTTGCTCAAGCCATATTCCAGATGCTACAATCTTCTACTCCGGCCCCAATCAAGAAGGGGAAACAGTTTGATAAGCTCAAGAAGTATGGGCAGTGGATTTTTATGGGACAAGGATCCAGAAGAAGCCGAGACCTAGTTAAGAAAGACCGAGAGGATACTAGATTAGATGGAGTCTGAGGATGATGTGAAAGTTGTGTATGCTGTAAGATTGCTACAAGGAGATAGGGAGCCAAATGAGACCAGCAGTGCTAGCAGGGAAGGACTTGTTAGCTACTTATAAGAAGTACCTGTCAGAGGTGTACATTCAGCAGAAGTAGAGAGAGTTTCTGAGTCTCACCCAGAGAGAGATGACGGTGAGCAAATATGAGCATCGATTTACACAATTGGGTCGATATGCAGCTGAGTTAATGATGGGCAAAGCAGCTAGGTGACAAAGGCTTGAAGTGGGACTGCATCTAGCCATCAAAGAGAAAGTGGTGGTACAGAATTTTTGTAATTTTCAACAACTAATTGAAGCGAATCTGAGGGTTGAAAACATTGAGAACATAAAGAGTGCTGTCAACAAAAAGAGAAAGGGGAGAGAATAGTTTAAGAGGGGAGGTGGTGCTTCTGGGCCAAAGAGGAGTATCAAGACCTTCCCTATGCACTATGAGGAGAGAAGTAATAGTGTCAGCAAGTTCAGACAGATAAGAACTATTTCTCATCAAGCCTCAACAGTTGGAGGAAACAGAAGGGGAGAAGGGGGATATGTCATCCGTCCCTAAGTGTTATCATTGTGGCAAGATCCATAGAGTGGAATGTTATAGATTAACTGGAGCATGTTTCAACTCTGGAGAAAAGGTGCGCATGGCTAGAGAGTGTCCGAAGTATCCAAGAAGAGAGGGAACTTCGATGCAAGCTCCAAAGAGAATTGAGACAATGGGGCACAAGGCTGCAACTGAAGTGGGCAGCTCTGATGCAGCTAGGATAGTGAATCCTCCAGGAAGACCAAGGGGGTAAGCACCAGTTAGAGTGTTTGCAATGACACGAGAGGACGTAGAGATCGCTCCATAAGTTATAATTGGTATGTTTAAATTATTTGATCATGATGTGATTGTTTTGATTGATCCGGGTTCTTCCCACTCATTTGTTTCATCGAGTAGAACTGTGTATGATAGAGGTTTGAGCCCGTTGGATACTCCTTTGATGGTGACTACTCCAATCGGCCTGTATATCATGATTAATCAAGTTTATAGAGACTGTGAGATACATATTGATGGGAGACACATAGTGGTGGATTTAATGCCATTAAATATGGGAGGATTAGATGTAATTTTGGGTATGGACGCCTTAGAGAAATATAATGCCAACTTAGATTGCAAACAGAAGATAGTGAAGTTTGAGATGGATAATGAAAGAAAGGTGACGTTTATGGGAGACAAAAGACTTAGCTCATCGAGGATTGTTTCAGCTTTGATGGCAGAGAAAATGATGAGGAAAGGTATTAGTTTATTCTAAGAGTGACAAGGAGCATGAGGAACATTTGAGGGTTGCCTTGGAGACATTGAAGAAGAATGAGTTACCGAACGTGAATTTTGGATAAAGGAAGTGACATTTCTGAGACATGTGATTTCAGAGAAAGGAGTGCATATGGATCTGAGGAAGATAGAAGCGATTGTGAAATAGGAAGCACCTAAGAATATATCTGAAGTGAGAAGTTTCTTAGGTTTAGCCAGATATTACAGAAGGTTTGTGAAGGGTTTTTCCATAATAGCAGCTCCATTTTCCAAATTGACAGGAAAGAATCAGAAATTTGTATGGATAGAGGAGTGCCAGAGCAGTTTTGCAGAATTGAAGAACAGACTTACAACTGCATCGATTTCGACTTTGCCTTCAGGTAGTGATGGATATACAGTGTATAGTGATGCCTCAAGGAAAGGATTGGGTTGTTTGTTGATGCAAGGTGATAAAGTGATTGCTTATGCTTCTAGGCAATTAAGGCCCTATGAGATAAATTATCCTACACATGATTTGGAGTTAGCTTCCATAATTTTTACATTGAAGGTATGGAGACACTACTTATATGGAGTCACTACGAGGTTATTTATAGACCACAAGAGTCTTAAGTATCTAATGAGTCAAAAGGAGTTGAATTTGAGATAAAGAAGGTGGTTAGAGTTGTTGCAAGATTATGATTTGATGATAAACTACCACCTGGGGAAAGCTAATGTAATAGCGGATGCACTGAGTAGGAAGTTCACTATGGTACATGTGGAGAGAGTATGTCTTCCTTTGTTGAAGGAATTAGCCAAACTTAAGGTGACATTAAGGCAAGTCGAGTCTTATTATGTATTGGCTAAATTTAGAGTGAGGCCAGTATTGAATGAAAAGATTAAGGAATTGCAGGAACAAGATGAGTATTTGAGCAGGCTCTAAGAAGGGATTAAAAATGATAAACCTTCTGAAATATAGATCAGAGAAGATGGATTGATGGTGGTAGGTAACAGATTGTGTATTCCTGACATGTTGGAGTTGAAAGAAGAGATTCTAGATAAGGCACACAATGCGCCTTATGCTATGCACCCAAGAAGCATGAGAATGTATAGAGATTTGAAAGAGCAATTCTGGGGGAAAGGAATGAAGAAAGAAGTTACGGAATATGCTAAAAGATGCTTAGTGTGTCAGTAAGTTAAAGTCAAACACCAGGCACCTTCAGGCAAGCCTAAACCTCTGCCAATTCTGGAATGAAAATGGGAAAATATTACGATGAATTTCTAAATGGGATTACCAAGGACTACCAGAACGCATGATGCAATAGGGGTGATTATGGATAGGTTAAGCAAGTCCACACATTTCTTGCAAACTAAATAGACAAATTCTTTGAATGTTTTGGCTAAGAAATATGTTGGACCCCGAACATTTCTTAGAAGTTAGAACTAGAAATAATAAATTTTGGTGATTAGTCATAAGTAAAGAACAAATGAATGAAAATTCTTGAACCAAGAAATGATAGACAAGAGTAAA
>JANVCQ010000001.1:18105520-18144354 GCA_025531925.1 Erythroxylum plowmanianum
ATTTGGTTTACTCTAGCCAGAGTTACTTGACTTGATCTGTCTTTAAGTTGTATTTCGTATCTAGATACTTTGTCCTTCTAATGAATTTGCTTATCTTTCAAAAAAAAAATTACTCTCTCCTAAGCATCTCTTCTTAAGATATAACTCCTTGGATCCAAATCTAGCATTTCAACACACTAGCCCTAACCTTCCTAAAAGTGAAAAAGGTCATCCTTTTTTTTATGTTGAATGTAACAAAAGGGGAGAAAAAAGGTGTTAGCTAATTATAACAATAGGCAGATAACGGCCAAACATGAAAAAGATTAATGTCAAAATTACATGTTAAATCCAAGACTTCATGCTACTACATACATTTTTCTAAACAATGATTAAAAAGGCGAAAACCCAAATACATATGAAGCCACCCATTATAAGAGTTGACCAGCTGAAAAGAAAAATTGGCCATACCAGTAAATTCACAAGTTGAATTAGGCAGAACAATTCCAACGTTTAGTCTGACACAGTATTTCTTGGGTGAAGTAGTCTTAACCTGCAAAGACCATAACCAAATAAGAATAGACAACTGAAAGGCATTGCAACAACTCAACAACCAATTACTGCTACTAAAACACAACTACAAACCTTGAGAGCCACAGTATGAAATGTTTTATTGGTAAGTCGCACTGAACATGTGTTTTGCTTCTTTAATTCGATTACAAAAGCAAGCAACACTTAGTAAGGTTCATATACAAATCATCTATCATATCTCTCGACAAAATGAAAAAAAAGAGCATCTTTCGCTTCTTTTCAACATAATTGATTAATTAAGCTATCATAATCAATCTAAAAATTACAAAAACTATCCGTACCACTCTGAACTTTCGTTGAACACTTCAAAGCTGTGATCATATTATCCCAAATCACCTAAACATATAATCTCTTCTTCCTTAACATAATATCACACAATGCAAAGCCAAATGCATTGTGTTACAGATAATCAAAACAAATGAATAAATACTCTAAAACCCATATTAAATCATCCACTATAAACGAGTACAAAAACCAACACATTTAACCCTGCATTCATCACAAGCAAAATTGTTGAATGACTTACCTCCACCAAAATGCAGAAACACTCCGACTATAAATGACAAATGACGTAAACTAGTGAAGCACTCAACAAATTCAAAGCACTCCGGCAAAACGTGGTTCGAGAGAGAGGGAAGGCGAAAGCTAGCGTAATCAGGACTGACGAAAAACTTTGGTTTTTCATTTACACAGAAGATAAGACGACATTGTTTTGAGAAGCAAGGACACGACGTCATCTCATCTGGGGGGAGGTAAGTTTTAAGATTCCAAAATGACGTCATGTTGGGAGCGAGGACATGACGTCATTCTGGTGGGGGCAGTGTAAGTTTTAAGAAAATGAAAACGATGTCGTTTTGGGCAGGGGCACACGACGTCATTCTGGTGGGGTCGTAGGGGAAGGGGGAGTTTTAAAACCCAAGCCTTCTGCAATGTTTTATTCAACAAAACGTCGCGCTCACTATTTCGTGACATTTTATTGAAAAAACGACGTGAAACGCTTTACAAATCCGCAATGTTTTCATTCAACGTCGTGGAATATTGGCTCTTTTCATAACGTTTGGACAAATGTCATCAAAGGCCTCAAGAATTCGTGACGTTTGTTGATATGTTTTTGTTGTAGTGTAAGTTATGATCTAAAATCAACACGAGACACGGATGACTGTAATCCTAACTTAGGTTCACATAATTGAAAATATTAGGTACCAAGTGTCTCAAGCCAATGCAGGGATGAGATTGTGTTATTAAATATTTTTTGAAATAGGAACGTAAAACATTTATAACAAATTTGAAATTAAAAAAGTTAGCAATATGGATAAGAAATCTATCTATTTCCATCATATGATATAAATTAATTTTAAATTGCAATCACAGTATTATAACTGCAATTCGAATCGTTACAAATATATTTTTATTACCTGTATTAATAACAATCATCTGCAAGCCCTGCAATCGGTAAGGACTTTAAGAGAGTCACACCTCAAAAGCTAACTTATGAGTATAGAGAGCCAAAGTCCTTATAAATCTCATATTAATTTTGTATTTAATCAATATGGGATTCAAGTCTCATATCTTGCAATTAGATCAAACCGTAATATTCGTCCCCCCATAAGGATCAATGTCCTCATTGATCACAGCCACGTTGGTCACGACTGACACTTTCAAGTCACCACTTCATGGGTCACCCCTCTAAGATCCTTGTTGGTTACGACTATGTTGGTCACGACTGGCACTCTCAGGCTACCACTCCATGGGAGGGATTTATAAAGACTTTGGGCTCTCTACTCTCATAAGCTAGCTTTTGGGGTGTGGCTCTCTTAAAGTTCTTATCAATTGGTATTAGAGTCGGTCTTGGAGTGGTGGCCTATGGAGTGATGGCCTAGGAGTGCCAACCGTGACTAACGTGGCCGTGACCAACAAGGATCTCAGAGTGGTGACCTGAAAGTGTCATCCATGACCAACATGGCCATTACCAATGAGGACATTGGTTCTTATGGGGGGACGAATATTACGGTTTGATCTAATTATAAAGTATGGGACTTGAATCCCATATTGATTAAATACAAAATTAATATGAGATTTCTAAAGACTTTGAGCTCTCTACCCTCATAAGCTAGCTTTTACGGTGTAGCTTTCTTAAAGTCCTTATCAAACACACAAAGTGATCCAACCAAAAAACCCAAAACCCCGGGAATGGCCAAGAAGCGACATGTAAATTTTAAAACTCGCAGGAGGAAATTTCTCCAACTTTTCCAAGCCAGGACCTCATTCTTTAGTGGCTGGAAAGAAGTAACACCATTGACACCCAAAAGATACAACCTTTCGGCAACCTCTTCAATAGCTTCCAATTTCGTTATCTTACGGGAAATAATAGGAGACTTAGAAGAGGAAGCATATGAAGAAATGTTGCAGCTTCTTCTGCTAAAGAAATAGCTCTTGACAAAAACATTTAGTCGTTGTAAGACAAGAAAATATGGCACCAGGCAAGCAAATCAAGTGCATACTTTTGAAACAAGGACTATTATTGCAAGTTTTGACGATTGAAAGCGGAGTTTTTTCGAAAATAAAGAGTGAAGGATGTTATGAACTTGTTTGCTAGTTAAAGAGTCTATCTTATTTACATAAATTCACGTTTTACCTATTATAAATTTAATTTATAATTGTCTAGAAAACTTGTGTTCAAAGTAGACTTAATTTCTACCTTAACATTATAAATCTATAGTTTATAAAGTAGATTTAATTTCTACCTTAATATTATAAATCTATAGTTTATCCTTTTAATGTTCATATTCAGATTTAGTAAAATTGTGAATATCTTATTTTATTTTTATGTTGTTATTTACTTATTCATGTGTATATAAACATATTTATGTTATGTTATTTTATACAAACAAGGCTTTATTTTCTGATGATGCTTCTTTTTATAGAGGAAGAGAGAGAGATCGTCAATCGATACGTGTAAGGTGGAATAAATTACAAAGAACAGTGATTTTTTCCCGGTTTAAGCTCTCGTTATTATGTTGTTTTATCTATTGTCATAATATTTTTATTTCATTCTTGAGATATTATTCTTATCCAGATTCCAAACAACCCTTAATATCCTTGGAAATGTAATCCGCCATCAAATCAAAAACAGTATACCTCCACTTTGTTTTTTCCCCCTGTCATCCAGTTCTACACTGTCATTATACCTGTTACTCTTGTCTTTTTGTGAGCCGATTTAAATTGTTGTTTTCTTAACTCGTCAACGTCAACTTCTTACCGAAGACATGTCATCTATTATTTTTCCTTTTGTTCTGTCCACGTTGTTCCAATACTCTCGATATCCAGATTCCTAGTCGTTCTCTTATCCTTGCCTCTCAACTTTCGTGTCATTTTATTCTTTCTTGATTGGGGGTTCAGCTAGTCATTCTTGTTGATGAAATTATGCTCGCTGCATCAGGTTGCCATTGGTGGTGTTACCGGAGTCAGCCTCAAACGTTTCTGGTTGTCGCATAATTAAACCATCTCACTCCAGAGACTAGCCTAAGTTTGTGTCTCTAACTCGGTTATCGCTGTCCAGCTGTCAAAGTGATGGTGATAGAGGAGCAACCAAAGTCATGGTTTAGAAGAGGAGAGTGTCACACTTCTGGGTTTTGAAAATACACCCCGACGGACCTCTTGATCAACTTGATTTATAGTGCTTACTTGAAGTTGTAGCTGGACATGGATATCACCGAGAATGCCAGAATAACTGGGGATGCTACTGTTGAAGCTGCGAGGTTCAAATGTCATCAACGTAGGTTTTAATTTGGACATTGCTGCCATCCAAAATGCAAGTTCTGCCGCAATACGTATTCCTTTTGCAATATCATTTCCTGATATTTCAAATTTTGAATTATTTAATGGCAACAATTTCAATAGATGGCAGGAGACGATTTCCTCAATTCTAGAAATGGGGTAGAATTCGCCTTGACAGAATCAAAACTACTTCTTGAAATTTTAGATGGAGGGAAGATTGAATTAATATAGGATCCATGCTAATAAGGTATGTTTATATACAATTATAACTACCTTGTCGAATGAATTATTTGAAGAAAAGGAGATATTAGATTCAATGATTATTAAGTACTGTTAGCTCAAGATTTATGATTAAAGATTTTGATGATAACTATATAATATTTCAAAATTCAAATTGAATTTATTTTCTTATATAGGCAACGGTATAATTCTTAAAATGGAAATAAAATCATAAAACAATTGCTTTCTTTCTTATAGAAATCCTCTTAATGAACTTACCTTATTATAAATGGTTTATCCGAAAGATCCTACTAATTATGAAGATAGTATATTAGCTTCGTGATTGCAGGAAGATTTTTGCCAAAGCAGACATTGAACTTATTCAAACTTAAATACATCCAATTAACTAAGGATGCAAGTGAAGCAATGGTTAGTTAAAAGATTTCCTACTTAAAGAAGAGCCATTGCCTTTACGAAAATAAATCAGACTCTTGAATTACATCTATAGCATCAATTTCCTTGAAAGTGATATCATTGTCAAATCTCTTGTGCTTTAGAAAGTAAAAATTCTTTTTAAGAGAGATCATTAAAGTTCATATCGAGCAAATTACATTTTATTTGTTGAGAGGTTGTAAAGGCTAGCTAAACACTACTAGTTGGGAAGGTTGGAGAACCTTGGAAAATATGTACTCGTCAGCTTGAAGAGACTTGTCAAATTAGTACTTGAGATTTTAGTGAAACACTCAAGTTGGATACTTGAGGATTGGATATAGGTTTGAGTTATAAGTCAAATCAGTATAAATCGACTGTGTCATTCTTTATCTCCTCTTAACTTTTAAATTTTTGTATTATATGGTGTATGTGTGTGTGTGTGTGTGTGTGTGTGTGTGTTTAACAGGTTTCTATCAACTGACAAGCTCCTTTTGTTTTAAATTTTAACAGGCCCCTGTCTTTATACCAATTGAAAGTAATTTTCAAAAATTTTCAAGTCACATACAATTCACTTCCCTCTTGAATGTGTTTGCTTTATCAAGTATAGGGCTAAAGAAGTGGGAAAGCAGAAGTTTGTAACTTGCAAATTTTATCAACAGGAGATGACAGATGATAAAGACATCAAATATCAATTATCGTAAGCATCTGGAAGATCTCAAAGTTGAAAACATCAATTTACATGAAGAATGTATTGTATTCTTATTAATTAAAAAGCTACCTAAATCTTGGAATGATTGCAAATAACAACTAAAGCATAAACACTAACAATCATCACTACTAGATCTAATTGTGTACATAATTATATAAGAAACAAGTCATAAGAGTTTCAAGCAGCCAAACCAAAGGAGATATCTTCAAAAGCTAACATATTACAAAGTAATTTGAATTCTTATAATGACAGAAGCTATAAATAAAAATATAAATAATAGTTGTAGACTTGATTTCAAACCAAAAGTGAATAATCCCAACTTTAAAAAGAAAAGCATTTGTGTTTGTTTGTGAAAAGTCAGGTCATCATGCACCTCAAATTGCAAATAGATCCCTTATGATGCTATAAGGGATTTAAGTGCAAATAAAAATACCTTTACCACTATACTCCATTAAGAGAAGGAGAAGGAACAGTTTATCTAAGAGACGCTCAAATTGCAATGGTTCATGGCAAAGGCAAAGTCCTTAAAACTCTCATCTGGCAAGACTTTAACATTAAATGAAGTACTTCATGTACCATCTATTTGAGTGATATAATTTATGTAGCCTTGTTCGTAAAAAATGGGATTAAGTTTCATTTGAATTTGATAAGATTGTTATGACAAAAAAAAGATTTATTTTTATGAAAAGGTAACTATAATCCTGGATTATTTATATTAAGTGTTTTTGAGATTTTCAATGAAAATAAAGCATGTTCTTTCACTTAATTGATTAATTCTTTTGATTTATGACATTTTATATTAACTCATGTTAAATTTTCTTATCTTACGGATATGACTCTTGGCCTTATTTATGCCAATGGTAATGCATGCATGGATAAACATGGCATATATCCTCAAACAAAATTAACTAAGAATATTTATGCATATGTTCAATGAGAATTTAAACTAGTACATTTAATTCATACTGATCTTGAAGATATAAAATAAACTTTATTAAGAGGGGTAAGTAATATTATATAACATTTATAGATGATTTTTCTAAATGTACACTATAAGAAAATAACACAATCCGCGACGTTTTATTAATAAAACGTCACGGATTGTAAAGACTTTTCATGACATTTAAAAAACGTCACGAAAAGTTCAAATTTTCACGACATTTTAGTAAAACATCACGAATTTGTTATAGAATCCGTGACGTTTTATCAATAAAACATCGCAAATAGAATCCGCGACGTTTTATTCAATAAAACTTCGCTGTTGGTCAGACCCAAAATTATACTTGCAGCTAATAACCCAACCTATCATCTCCTAAACTAAACTAGCTAGCCTTTTTTGTTTTTCCCCAATTTTTCTCTTCGTTTACGCAAAATCCCTAAAACCACAACTAGAGAAGGTGAAGCAGGCAACGACAGACAGGCAGACGGAGGAGCAAGCGGTGGGAAGTACATAAGCTCTGCACAGAGATATTGGCAACGCCTTAATGGTCGTTTGATCGAGCCCCTAAGATCGATCCGATGGCCGGAGATCCTCTGGTGGCGAAGAATTGGTGGGCAATTTAGGAATATCATAGAGACAGACCTAGCGAGTATAGAGAACGAGAAGGAAGACAAGGAGAACAACATCGATGAGGACAGCTAGGAAGAACAGAGAACATCCTCTGATTACAAAGTCGTTGCTTTTGTGTTCTGCGTACTGCCAGTGAAATAGTTTCGGATCTTGGGAATCCGTTCACTAGGCGGTGAACTCGTGGTATATTGGTGATGGACTGGGAGTAGCTGAAGATGGTGGTTATGGTTTAGGCGCTGGTTTTGATGGCGGCATGCGATGGTCACTGTGTGCTTGAAAGATCCTAACCTTAACCGTAATTTTTTTACTTTCTTGATTTTCTTTCTTTTACGCTCATCCCCTTTTTATTGGCTGTTTAATTTTAGAGAAGCACAAGGTTAATGAATCTTTACTAGAGGAGTTTTAGAAGTTGAAGATGGAAGAGAACAAAGAGAGTTTGGAGTTTAGATGGGATGTATTGGGACTTAAATCATATATTATAGCTTTGAATTGCTACTTTTTAGTTTCCACCCTTCTTCTACATCAAGTCTGGATATATAAACCTTTGTATCAAATACCATGTGTAGGTGCTTATTTTTTTGTAGATTTATTTTTACCCATCGGAATAGTAATCTATAGATTGATGTTATAAGCTTAATGTAAGAATTTTGCAGATATTTTCTTAATTCTTCCTGATTTTGGAACCTAAAACAATTGCATCATTTTTCTAATTGGCAGACTTCTATAGATATCAAAAATCTACGTGGTGATTTTAGTGCTAAAATATCAGAGATAAGAAACTTGGAGTTAGAGCTGCAAAGAGGGAAAGACAAGGATTCTGATGACACTTTAAAGTTTAAAGAAAGTAATAGCTACTTTGGATAAAGAAAATGTTGATATGAAGGTTATTGATATCATCCTCTTTAAACTTCCTTTCTTCATTGGCCCTTCCATACTGATATATTATACTATTCCTTGTAGGGGGTTTTGATGTCCTTATTATTTAGATGGCAAAAAATGAACTTGAGATTGCTTTGGAAGTGACCAGAAAGTCTTTAACTGACAAGATCTCTCAGGATGGGGTAATATTTCCCTATAATAATATGTGCAGGAGAGCCTCTTACATGTTCATCGCATTGATTTTTGACCTTTATATGTTTCTTTTCAAAAGGTAAATTCATCTGAAAAATCTCATACGAATATGAATTGGAGATATCATTGAAGAAATTGGAGAAAGATTTGAAAGAAACTTATCGTGAAAGGGACAAGGCATGGCAAGAATTGGCTCGTCTTAAGCAGCACTTGTTAGAAAAGGTAGTCATTCCTTAAACTTCAATTTGATATATTCAATATCAATCCGTGACAAATAACTCATGTTTGTGGAATCCAGTGGTTAATGAATGCATCTTAACAAAGAAAAAGAACTAGGGTGGAATTAATATGTAGGATTTTTATTTTGTAATTATCCTTGTCTAGGAATCTGAAGAATCAGAAAAAATGGATGAGGATAGTGAAATTATTGAGGAACTTTGTCAGAATAATGAATATCTAAAGGTTCAACTATTGAACTTGGAGAAAGCTTTGAAGCAAGCAATTGCAAGTCAAGAGGAAGTCAAGATGAGAAACAGCAGTGAGATCCTGAAATCAAAGGAAATTATTGAAGATTTGAATAGAAAGCTTGCAAATTGTACGACCATAATATAATCAAAAGATACTGAACTTATAAACCGTCAAACTGCACTTGGTCAGTATTTTGCTGAAATTGAAGCTAAGGTAAATTTTGTTATGCTGGGAAAGGACACAGTCATGTACTTGAAGCTCCACAACCGTTGTTGGTGAAGACATAGTATCAGCTTGTAGTAATCAAAAGAAGCACAAGAAAAGTTGGAAGTCTAATTCATTTAAGGAAGAAATTTCAAACAATATCCAGTGTATTATGACATGTTTGCGAATTGCAATTAGTGTATTTTGATATTAATCAGTATATTATGATATGTTTGTGAATTGTAATTAAATAATACAATATCTGCAGGTATGAAATTCTTGTAATACATGAATGATTATTAAAATTAATGATATACTAAAAAAATTGAAGAATTATTAAATAAATAAAATTTATAAATAATATGGAATAGTTACTATACAAATAAGATTTAAAAAATTGTATTTTAAAAATAATTATTAAAATTAAAAAATTATTAAATTAATATGATTTTCAAAAATGAAAAAAATAATACAAATAATACAAATAATAAAAAAAACGTCGCGAAAGACATCGCGGATTCTTTTACATTCTGTGACGTTTTAAAAACGTTACAAAATGTTAAGACAATCCGTGACGTTTTTTAAAAACGTCGCCAATTATTTAAACTTTTAGTGACGTTTTCATAAACGTCGCGGAATGTCAGTGTTTTCGGTGACGTTTTACATAAAACGTCGTAGAAACCTTTTACCTACATCACATTCCATGACGTTTTTTGTGACATTTTTTAAAACGTCACATAATACATTCTGTGACGTTTTTAGACATTTTGTGACGCTTTAAAAACGTCGCAAAATGCTTTATTTTCTTGTAGTGGTACTAATGTTTATTTATTAAGAAATAAAGGTTTTAATATAAGATTGAGGTAGAAAACCAATTAAATAGGATAATAGAAAGAGTTGGATAAAACAGTGGAGGTGAATATATTTTGTTTGATAACTATAATGAACAGGAAGAAATAATCCATAAAATTACTTCCCCTTGTTCTCTTGAATTAAGGTAAAGTTATTTTTGTAAATGCTTTGCATGTTAGTTGCTTTGTTATTGATAATTTACAAGGTAAAGCTATTTTCTCTATATTTCATTTACAAAATAGAATTTCTTATAAGATTAACCTCCTAATTTGAAATATTTGAAAGTGGGTTGTTTCTCTAAGGTGATGTTACATGATCCTAAGAAAAGGAAAATAAGCTAAAAAATTATTGACTGCTTATTTTTTTTATTATGCTAATAATAGCGCTACTTATAGATTTCTTATTTTGAAAAGAGATGCCCTTGATAGTAAGTATCATTAAGACAAAGAATGTATATTTTTTAACATAATTTTCACTTTTTGAGAAAAATTCTTGTGTTATAATATTAATAATGATTGTGAAAAATCTGATGAGTTGTTAAGAAGGAGCAAAAGACCAAGAAAATAATTATTTAGAAATGATTGTTACACTATCTTATTAAAAATCAACCTTTTTTTATGTAATTTCTTCTTTTGACGCATCGTTTTGGAAAGAAGCTATTAAAAAAGGATATTGGCTATAATTTACAAAATAAATATTAGGATTTGGTAAAATAAATAATTCTTCTCTTTGAAATTCTATTGTTTCTGCTGTTAGGAAATAAGGGCAACTATCCAAATTTGTTATAGTAAAATAATTATAAATTTTTTTATTTTAGTTTTCTAAAAATTAAGATCACTTAAAATGATTAACAAATAAAAAAGATGAATAATAATTCATACCTTATTATAAAACTCGATATCTCTTGAATTATTTACAAAACGAATTCACCACCATATATATTTTGTTTTCTGCCATAATATTTTTATTTCAAAGGATCTTGTAGCCTCCTGCGAAGATGGTTCATGGTGGATTAAGGTCGACAAATGAGTGCACGAATAAACATACAGATTTGGCCAAATATCTGTTTTTCTTTTAATTTGTCAGTTGAACTTCTGAGCTGGTCAAGTGCTTTGGCAATGATTGGGGCAACTAGAAAGTGAATTTGGACCACACACATAGACTTCTTTGGTTTCTGAGTCAACTGTCATGAATGGGTGTAACTACAGTTAACTCACTTGAGACTGAAAGTGGGTGGGTACTGCTATTTAGACATTTTAGGCCATCTCCAACCATTATAACAAATTTTTTCACTAAATTTGGTATAAAGTGAAATATTTTCAGAATTTTTTTACACTAAATTTGGTGTTACTCCAACCATTCTGCACCAAATTTTTACACTAAAATTTTTCAAAGAATATACCACAATAATTTAGTTATTAATTAAATTAATTTATATTTATATAACCACAATAATTTAGTTATTAACTAAATTAATTTATATTTATACAATAATGTTTATTTATTTATTTATTAAAAATAAAAATAAAAACTATTATTCTTAATTAATTAATATATACTTTATATTAAATTAATATTATTTACAAATCAATGGTGTGGTTTAAATTTATGTACTTTTTATTTTAAATTTACTTTTTGTTCTTAACATATTTTATTAATGAATTTATAACACTTATAAATAAGAATTAAAAATAAATATTAAAAATAAATTTAATATTATATTCAATATTAATCTCGTTTTAAATATCTCAATGAGATCTTTGTAATGATATATTTTGTGTAAAGTAATAAATATGTTAAATTTAATTATTTAGTCAATTATATAAATAAATCAATTTGTGAAAAAGATATAAAAAGAAAATATTAAAAAGTAAATAGATAAAGTTGTCTTTTTGTACTTTTGGTGTAATGAATAGTAACACATCAAATTTGGTGTATTACTGTTCATTGCACTATTTTAGTGTGTATTTTTAGTGTCTTGGTTGGAGTAGAATTTTTGCACCAAAACACCAAATTTGATGTTTTGGTGCCTTGGTTGAAGATGGCCTTATACACGAAAACAACAAAATGGTTATGCAAATTTACGAGAACAGTAATCGCCTTGAATTGTGCTTGCATCCCTAATTATTGGAAAGAAAATTTAGTACTGTCATTTATTAGGCAGACCAAGAATGTTTGATAAGGTTTGTCGGAAAAAAAAAAAAGGAAACTTAAACTAAATGAAAGGAATATATTCCTAAGATACTTATTGACAAGCTCTTCCCTTGACATTCACTAAAACTTAAAACCTACAAAAAGGTGGGCAGCACACACACACCAATCTTAAATGTCTCAAATTGAGGAACTGGAAAGAAATCCTTCATCCCATTAGTAGCAGATAACAGTTTTTTATTTAGAAACTCAAAAGGAAAATATTGTATTCATTAAAACCAGGTTTAGTAATTATTCTTGGAATTAGTCATTAACAATTGTTTTAGTCACTGTTGTAAAGTGATTATATATATACATATAAACAATTGCTAATCCCAATGTTATACTTTGTATCACCTAAAATAATTATTAAAATATTGACTAACATTTTTTCAATTCGATCAATTCAATTATATTGATGTTACAAATTATTCATTTAAACTTCACTCATATTTAACATATAAGTTAATTAGAGTTATCAGTAAAATAGGAAGCTCTTGATATAATTAGAGAATCAAAATGGTATTAATAAACAAGCTAACTACTGTCAACGTACTCAATACATTAGACTCCTTGCTTTACGGAAGTCTAGAGAGGGTCATAATATATGCAACTTTTCCTTTGTATTTTTACAAAGAGACTATTTTTGTGACTTGACCCTATAATATTATGGTTACTGTTAAGATATGACATATATCCTTTTATTTTGTTTTGGCATTTTTTATTAATTGGACCTATATGATATTAATTGGATGCCAATTACTAATCCTTATTTGACTTGGATTCAAAAAAGCTATTAGGGATAATCTTATAGTTGTAATAGAGTTCTACCTCTAATTGATGTATATCTTGGTAAGATGTTTTGTGGATTATTACTGGGGTTGTGCTACAATTTTTGGCAGGTGTGCGTTAATTGAGTTCTGCAAAAAATAGCTGAGAGTGTGTGAGTTTGAGGTTGAGTAGATATGGTTGTTTTCATATGTGGTAGTAATGCATCTGTCTTGTGCCATGTGTGTTCTCTATTGGTGGTGCATTGCTAGAATTCTAGATGAATGGTGTTAAAAGTTTTTGTGTGAAAAATTGCTAAACATGGAAGTGTTTTTTTCGAGCATACAGCTGGGTTTGGAGCATCGAATTCTCTTTTGAAGCTATATGTTGATTGGTTGCTCTATGGATTGCTGCGAACATCTCCATAATTTTTACCTTCGTTTGTGGTAGGTTGCGCAATTGATATGGTGAAGGTTATGAATGTCTTGATTGTTGTAGGTGTGTGGCTCATCGTGGTGAGGCTTCAGTAAATTATTGTGTGGAAGTTTATTTTCTAGATCTATCTTGCACGAAGTCCTTCTGCCGCAGTTGTAACTTGGATCTGGGATGTACATGAATCAACCTATTTTAGGTGAACAACTTTCTGATCTATTTCAGAGAAGTTGAACCCATAGGGATGTTTTTGTCTCAAGTGTTTTATGTTTTCGTTATTAGATACTTAATCACTTGAGTTATTTATTTGTTGTCTTTTCGTTAAAGGAGTGTTGAAAAATTCTCTGTTGAGGTTAACATGAGTCAGTCGTGTTATTGGGTGTAAAATTCTTTCATAGGTAGTAAGGACGAGGGGTAGTGTCAAGAGTTGAGTGGTAAAAGTGATTAAGCTAGGTGAGGACCCCGCAGACATAGGCAAGATGTGTCGAACTGCGTTACCAAATTTTAGTGTTGATCTAGTTAATTTTGTATTTATTTTTTTTTTGATACAAAAAATTAACAGTTGCTGATATAGTTACTTTATATCTAGTAACCGATAGATACAGTTATAAGTAACTGCGGCAAAACCTTACAAGTAACTGTGGTCAAATTGAAGTTTGCGAAACTACTACACTCCTTTGGATTTTTTCAATTGGTATCAAAGTAGGTCACCAAATCAGAATTTGGTAGCAAGTTGGTGCAGATCTGAGTTTCAAGAACATGGCTACAAAAGAGGGTGGATCGATCACCATACTACCATTATTGGATAGCTCTAACTATCCTATATGGAAATCACGGATGGAAGTCTTCATCCAACTTCAGGGTACAAAAGCTTGGCATTCAATAATACATAGGTAAATGGATTCAATGATTACTGATGATAAAGGAGAGACAGTTCAAAAAGATCCATCTAAATGGACAAGAGTCGAAGAAGAAAGTGCATTTAGAAACTCACAAGCAATGCATGCAATTTTTAGTGCTATTGATGAAGGACGCTTCTCAATGATATTAACTTGTGAATCAGCTAAAGAAGCGTGGGATGCTTTATAGACCATTTATGAAGGGTCCAAATATATGATAGCGTCAAAACTACAAATGTTAGCTATGAGGTTTAAAGAACTGAAGATAGATGAAAATGAGACTATTGGGGACTTTCATGAAAGATTATGCAATATAGCAAATTAGGCACATCAACTCAAGAAGAAATATTCCAATATGAAACTAGTTAAGAAGACGTTGAGATCACTACCTCCAAGATTTATTCCAAAAATTGCAGCAATTGAGGGAGCTCATGAAATCAGTGACTTGTCATTGGAGAAGGTAATTGGAATTCTTACCAATTTTGAAATAAATTTGTTGAGGGGTAACAAAGGATTGGCACGACAAGATGAAACTAGAAAAGGCATAAATGATGTAGAAGATGAATATGATGACAATGAGGATAGGGAATTATTGACAAGAAATCTCAGAAAGTGGTTAAAAAAAGTGAAGAATGATAGATCCAAGTTTAGGCAAAATGGTGGGAGTTCATTGAAGAATAACTTCAAACAACAAGTCAACACTCAGAAGGGCGAAAAAAAGCAAGGAGAATTCAATGTCATGAGTGTCAGGGCTTCAGATATCTGCAAGCACAATGTGCTAACACCTTGAAGAAGAGAAAAGGGAAGTAGCACTTAGTGTGAGAATGAATTTGGAAGTGAGTATGGTAGTGAAAAAGAAGCTGTGAATAGTACTGCATTAGTTGCTTTGTACAACAAAAGTCTAGTTACCTGCTTAACAATAACCAAAAAGGAAGTAACTGATGATGAAAAAGTGAGCAAATTCAAAAATTTTGTGAAGAAAGCAGACAAATCAGCTCAAAGGTCGATCTCAAATCATGACAGTGGTTCAGATGATGAAAAGGAGAATATTTACAAAGCTTACGACTTGATGTATGGAAAATGGGTGCAAACATGTAAAAATAATGAAAAGTTAGAGAATAAACTGATGTCGACACTAGCTAAACTTGATGAAGCAAAACTAAAATTGGTAAGTACCTAAAAGGGATTGAGAATGTTAAATGGTGGCACGGAGAAATTAGAAAAACTTTTAGAAATCGGTAAGACTAAAGGAGACCTTCAAGGCATTAGCTATAAAGGTTAATGTTCCAAGTCAAATAATGAGAAAATTGGTGTGACCAGATCTATCCAAGGAGAAATCTCAAAGAAAAATCGGAGATTCATACCTACATGTCACTTTTGTGGAGCAATCGAGCACATAAGACCGAAATGTTACAAGTTATTACGAATGATGTTTCAAAGGGGTCAAAACTAAAAATCTTGACACTCTCTATCAAATTTTCAGTAACAAACTATGTTAATGAAACACTCTTGGGTTAGAAGGGGTCAAGTATAAGCACAAAGACGTTGTGAAGGAAAAGCAAGAAATTATCTAGATTTGCGGTTAGTTACTGCTTTTGAAGCAACTGTTCAGATTGAGGATAAGTAAATTACTTCAATTAAAAAATCAATCAGACAATTGATGAACAAGATAATGTGATGAGGAATAAGCCTAGGTTTGAATTTTTTCAAACGGCATAGGGACTGTGTGTTTTACATTTTTGAAGTATAGTTTGATGTTATTTATTTTTTAAAAAAGAGCTTAGAAGGAGTTAACATCTTGATTTTTCAAGTTTTATTCTGGTTTATCTTTATATTGTAGGTTGTTTAAGTTTGGGCAATATGTGTTCATATAGTTTATGTAAGGAGGAGATTGGTTAAGGTTGATTATGATTCATTGCATGCATTTTTGGGATTTATGAATTTGATCAATCTTATAAAGATGGAATTGAATTGAGCAACGATATATTGGCATATGTATTAACTGGTAGTAAATTGTCATCTTGACTCTTTGCTATTGCACTACGTGTTTATGATTCTTCAGCTGCACATATTGCTAATTTTTATGCTTCTTTATTCGTTGAGATTGATCGCATTGAAGACATTCTTCGTTTTGGATATTGTCTTGCTCCAAGGGGGAGACATAAGATTGTTTTTAGTGATTGTTCAATTTAGGGGAGATTTTAAGGTATCTCTATGACTACTAGTCTTATTTTTTGGCATCTTTTTATCCTAAGGGGAAGAAATTTGGATGATTGGATAATTGTTCATTATTATTTATTTGGATGTTTCTTGAACTTGAAGAATTTGATGGATGTTCTTTGGAACTTGATGATGGAATAAAGGGGGAGTTCTTTTCTCGTGTGGATTATATGTCCAATTATGTTATTTAGGGGAGCTTAATAGTTGTGACAAAAATGTCAAAAAGGGGAGACATTATTAAGATATGGCATATATTTTTTTATTTTGTTCTGGCATTTTGTTTATTAATTGGACCTATAAGATATTAATTAGACACTAATGGCCAATTACTAATCCTTATTTGACTTAGATTCAGAAAGCTATTAGGGATAATCTTCTAGTTGTGATAGAGTTCTATCTCTAATTGATGTGTATCTTGGTAAGATGTTGTATGGATTACAGCAGTGTGGTTATTAGGGTTGTGCTGGAATTTTTGACAGGTGTGCATTAATTGAGTTTTGCAAAAAAATAGCTGAGAGTATGTGAGTTTGAGTTTGAGGAGATATGACTATTTTGATTTGTGGTAGTAACGGATCTGTCTTGTGCTGTGTGTGTTCTCTATTGGTGGTGCATTGCTGGAATTCTGGATGAATGGTGTCAAAGGTTTTCGTGTGAAAAATTGATAAACGTGGATGTGTTTTTGTGGAGCATACAGCTGGGTTTAGAGCATCGAAATCTCTATCAAGCTATATGTTGATTGCTTACTCTATGGATTGCTATGAACATCTCCATAATTTTTACCTTCATTTGTGGTAGGATGCGCAACTGATGTGGTGAAGGTTGTGAATGTCTTGTTTGTCGTAAGTGTGTGACTCATCATGGTGAGGCTTTAGTAAATTATTGTGTGGAGGTTTATATACTAGATCTATCTTGCATGAAGTCCTTCTGCCGCAACTATAACTTGGATCTAGAATGTGTATGAATCAGCCTATTTTGTGTGAACAACTTTCTAATCTATTTCAGAGGAGCTAAACCTATAGGGAAGTTATTATATTTCTGTCTCAAGTGTTTTTTGTTTTCTTTCTTAGATAGTTAATCACTTGAGTTATTTATTTGTTTTCTTTTCACTAAAGGGGTGTTTAAAAATTCTCTATTGAGATTAACATGAGTTGGTCGTCTTATTAGGTATGAAATTCTTTCACAGGTAATGAGGATGAGGGATAGTGTCAAGGGTTGAGTGGTATCGACTCAATAAAGCCTTGTGTAAATCTATTGTCCTTTCGTGAAAGTGATTAAGCTGGGTGCAGGCCCCGCAGACTTAAGCAAGGTGTGTCGAATTGTGTTGCCAAATTTCGGTGTTGACTTGTTTAATTTCGTATTTATTTTTCTATTTTTATTTGGTACAGAAAATTAACAATTGTTGATACAATTACTTTATATCTATTAAATGACAGATACAGTTACAAGTAACTGTGGTAGAACCTTATAAGTAACTGCGGTCAAATTGAAGTTTGCGAAACTACTACACTGCTTCGGATTTTTTCAATTACAAAAAAGTAACTTTACCAGTTGCTCTAAGACTTACCCTCCAGTTACCTAACTACTATCAAATGAAATGAGAAATCTTTTATATTGCCAATTATTAGTTAAAGTTGTTGAAGGAGTATTAGAAAAACATTTAAAAATAAGTTTAAGGAATTAAAGGGTATAGTGGTTATCCATTTAAAAAGAGGCACTACATAAAGTAAAGTAAGAAAAGAACAATTTTGAGAAAAGGAAAAGATTTGGTAGAAAAACATTTAAAAAATAAGTTGAAGGAATTAAATGGTATGGTGGTTATTCATTTAAAAAGACGCGCTACATAAAGTAAAGTAAGAAAAGAACAATTTTGAGAAAAGGCAAAGATTTGGTCATAACAAAAGGAAATAGATGAAAAGAGTAAGTGAAGAAAAGAAGGAAGATAATTAACTAAGTGAAGAGAAGAAGGATGATAACTAACTCAAATTAATGGGTTATAGAGCAATTATGTGAAAGTTTAAGTGTTTCATATGTTTCTCCAATGCGTGGATTCAAAATATTGTCGAGAGATCAACTTAAAATTTGGTAGAGACTCTCATTATGGTAAAAAATTATATGTGATGAATCTTTTGGATAAGTTAGATTATGACATTTAATATTGTAGTATTATTAGAAAATAATTCTTTTCAATAAGTTTTCAAGTAGTTGTAACTTTGATAAAAGTTTGGCATTGCAAATTAGGAAGCATTGAATCCCTAAATATTACTTAATTTAGATGAATGAGTAAAACTCAAATAATTAAGAAGTATCATATAACTTAAATTTTCAATTTAGTAATGTTTGGAAAATTATTATATCAATAACACTCAAGTTAAAGTATGGATGATTCCTGAAGGCCTATGATGAAAGAGAAAATTAGTTAATTAAAATTGGGTTAAATTAAAATTAATTTAATTGAACTCCATAATCTGGCTAGTTATGCGAAGTTGCTTTAGGTGGGTTATTTGAACTTAATGACATAAATAAAAATTTTGAAACCTTAGGCTTTGTTTGTTTTTATTTATGTTTTTATCTTTTACTTTCGTTTTTCAATTTAGTAAATAAAAACATATTTGTTTGAGTTTAGAGTTTTTGCTTTTGGTTTTGATTTTTGTTTACATTTTTTCATAATATGATTTATTATCAAGTAAATATGTAGTATTTAATTATTTAATATTAATTATTAATAAGAATTATAAATAAATTAATTCAATATTATATACTTAATTTAATATTTATAATAAATTTAAATAGTAAATTTTCAAAATAAAAAAATTTAATTTAATAATTATTAATAAATATAATTCAAATTTAAAATATCTTCAAAATATATAAATTTTAAATAAATTTTTAACAATTAAAATATATCAAAATAAATATTAATTTATAAAAAATTAAATAATTAAATTATTTATTTTAAAAATATAATAATCTTTCACTTCTATTTTTAATAAATATTATGTAAGGGATTAAAATAAAATTTATTTTATTTTTTATTTACAAAAAATTTATATTAACTTTTTATATAATATATTATTATTAGACATTAACATTTAAACATTTTTTGTTTTTATTTGAAAGAAAAACATAAACAAAATCAAGAAACGAAAATTAAAAATTATAATAAAAAATAGAAGTAGAACTAAACAGACCTTTAATAAATTGTTCTTTATTATAATTTGAAGTAAAAAAGAAGTGAAATGATAGTTGAGTTTTGCATTAATAAACTTTAGATCATACATTGCATTAAGATAAGTTTTATACATATTAACTGTAGGATAAAAATATTTATTTCACCTTGAATTTCATGAATATGTGGACGAAGGAATTCATCCATTCTCACACTACAACAAAGTAGACATTTAGTTACTATTTTTTTGTGATGGTTCAAAATTCGTCGTTATAAGTGACCATATTACAACAATTTTTAAAATTGTCCTTAAAACTAACCCTTTAGTGACTAATTACAAAAGGATCAACATTTTGCGACGAATTACAAAAATTGTCCCCAAATGGTGAACATTTAGTGATGAATTTGAGAAATCACAACCAAAGGTTCATAGACATTTAGCTACGTGTTTTTGGCTATGTTTTTCACATTGTCACTAAACGTTACCATTTCGGGACGAATTTTGAAAATCGTCACCAAATGGTATCCACAATTAGTGATGATTTCTAAAATCGTCACAAAATGGTCGACATTCAGTGACAAATTTTGAAAATCATCACAAAAAGGTCCACATTCAGTGACGATTTCTGAAAAACGTCACCAAAGGTTTCACAATAATTTGCAACACATTTGGTGACCATTTGCCAAAATCATCACCAAAGGGTTCACATTTTTCAAAATTGTTAAACTAACATTTTTATAATCTATCATTATTAAGATATGTTTTATTGTAGATTTGTTTTGAATGTTTACATGTTGTTGAAAAAACATACACAATATAATTTTAAGTGTTAAACAGTAGTATTAATTAATCATTAATAATTAGTAACAATGCAAAAATTAGTTATAAAAATTTTAATAATTGTATCAATATAGTTATATGATATAAGGAAGGTTAACAATTCTTACGGTCATAGTACAAGAACAAGAACAATCCACACTTAATAGTACGCAGCTTGACCCCTAACTAGGAAAGAGGTTGTTTGATAAATTCTTACAAATACAACAATAAATTAATTTTAAAGCTGAGTCTAGTTGATTACATCGATAAATGGCAATGATATAATTATTTTTTTGGATTCTAAGTGACATAAGAGTTGGTAAAGGTGAATGAGTCTCCGATGTTCGGATTCTCGAGGAGGGTCCTTGCACATTCAAAGGTACTAATTGGAATAGTGATAGTTCTTCCCTCAGGTGTAGGGTTTTTCACACTTTCTTGCAACAGCATTTCCACTATAGCTAAATTTGTAGAGGATACAATGAATGAATCGTTAGATTTAGTATGGAAGACAATTTCTTCAGATGAACTGCCATTACGAAATGGTTTACCTAAAATACAATCAGTATAGAATTTAGATATTGTCATATTAGTAAACTATTAAACGAACCTAAATTGGAGCAACATGCATACGTGAATGACCAGATGAAGTCTGTGGAATTGACAAATTTTCCACATCAACCAATTTTCCTAATCCTTTAAGGACTGTTGTGACATCACTCCTGCCTCCATGGGTATACATGTCATGTTCTAGATTCAAAGAAGCTTAAAACAGCTTGTGATATATACCATCAAATGTGAATATATATAATCACTTCATAAAAGGAAATGAGATGTACATTATAATGAAAGTGACATTGTTCGGATGATACTAAACATCTTGAAGCAGAAGATTGGCCATGGAAGACAAATGATTATTAGTGTATGAAGTGGAGATTTTTTTCCATTATTTATTTCTTCAGTAGGGACAATTTTGCCACATTCCTCCCAACGGAGACATTCCTTAATTAATAATGTTAAGAGTCATATTTTGCAAATGTCGATTTAGAATAAAATGATGATATGTTCAATTCCATGAAAGTAGTCTAGTTTAGCACTTATACATCTTCAATGTGCCTAATTACTATTAATCGAAATGAATAAAAGTAAAATCCTCTTGAAGACCTTTCATCAAATAGTTACAAAGTTTTGATGAGGGAAGCATTAACGATCATTCAAAAGAAACCTACCCATATACAAATAACAAAGACAAACAATAAATCATGCTCAAAACACAACCATAAACACAACCCATACATCAAATACATAATTAAGAACTCATAATAAACACCTAAAGGTATAAGTTAAACTTAGCACAACTTCGTTAATGAAAATAGAACAAAAGAACAATACCGATTCAGTTAATGACGGTTCTTCGACGATGATGACCACAATATATAACCCAAACAGAAGAGAGGATTTTGAGAAATGTTGACGGCATGAACGAGAATGGAGTAGCCTTTTATTGTGGTTTTCATTGAAAACCTAATACAAAACAATGCCATTTTTCTTGTTTACGTAAACAATGTCATTTCTTGTTTACTATAGTTGTTTGGAAGTACTATTAATTAATTTGCTACGATATATCGTATTTAATTGACAAACGTTAGATGTAGCGACTAATACATGGTTCTCACGAAAGCTCGCAGGTTCATAAATAATTTTTAATAAATTCATTTTCCTATTCCAAATAAAACATAACGAATTAAAAATTAATTTATTCAATTGAAAACTATTTCCAAATTAATCCTTCAAATAAATTATAATTGGTTTGCAACTCTTAGAAAATTATACATTTTAATTATTATAATTCCAAAAAACGTATTTAAAAAAAGTATACATTTTAATTATTATAATTTAGAAAAACTAAATTATAATAATTTAATAACACATTGTAATATAATTAGAAAACTATTTCTAACAAATTAAAATTAAAGATTAGGCATTCCCAAAAATTAGGCAAATGAAGAACAATTGCATATATAAATGAGAAGAGTAATTTAACATTTTGTATGATGTATTAGGAATACCTCATATATATTAATTAATTAAGAAAATTAAGAAAGTAAATGAATTGCTTCAGTTTTGGGTGACGATGTGGAAATTTGGTAACAAATTGTCTACCATCTTGCGACTAGGTATGGTGGTTGGTCGCGTAAATGATCTTTTGCGACTAAACTTACTTCATCGCAAACCCTCGGGTGTTAATCAATTAAGAAATTTAAGAATGTAAAGAAAATGCTTTTGGTTTTGGCGACGTTGGGTATGATTGGTAGCGAATTGGAGTGATAGGCAATGATAGTTTTGATCGTTGAAAAAGGTAAAAGGTTTAGTATTGGCAATGAATTATCAATTTGATAGCAAAATGATGTACAAATGACATTGTTCTACCATTTGTTTAAACACAAACGCTTGCTCCCTTTCTTCTTTCCCCTCAAAGATCAAAGCCCCCTTCTCTCCTTCGTTTTTTCAAAATTGACGCCTTCTCCGTGCACTATCTTCTCCTTTATCTTGGACAATAGAAAGAATCTTCTTCATGCACTTGCTATCTTCATTTTGTGAGTACTATTGATTAGATTTTCAGACGTGTCATTGAAGTCGATATTAGTCTGATGGTTTTGTGTTATGTTTGAGTTGGTTGTCAATTTGTTCGCATTTATTGGTGATGATAATGGTAGAATGGAGCAAAAGTTATGTTATTGTTGTTGAAGGAAGGGAAAACACACTATTTTTTGTGTTCTTGAGTTGAAAATTACTTGCCTATAAGGTGTTTGACAAAATTCCTCATAATGTTTTGAGTTTGTGATGTTGGAGAACCAAGGTTCAGTTATGTTAAAAATTAAATTATAATGTTATATTTTCTGTTATGTTAAAAACCAAGTTTGGAACCTGGGTAATAGAAAAGGCAAAAGGGATAGAAGGGACACAATCACACATGGTGAAGACACCCAAACATTAAACAAAAACTTTGAAGTTAAAGGTTGAAAAGTGTCGTCAATTTATAGCAACATATTTTTGGGTTTGGAAAGTGAAGTGAGGTAAGGGAAAGTGTCCATACTCAATAGTGATTTGCCTGATTGATTGGTTCTGGATTTTTTGTTGAACAACATTAGAATGGTACATTTATGCATCTCTTGAATGTTATTCTTCTATTAAAATATTTATTCATGTATTTATAATTAGAAAGATGAATGAGTATATCACTAAAAAAATGCTTTGATTCATGTTTTCAATAGTTAAATAATTACTGATTCATATATTATATACTATAGGTTAAAATGATTGTTTGGTATGTGACAAATCTCTTCACTTTTAAAATACTTTATCAAATTCTTGAACATCCTTTTTTTGATTTAAATATGCTTTTATAGTACCATAAAGAAGAAATTTTGTATTTAGTTGGTGATTGTGTATAGGGTTTTTTTTTTCAGTTGTTGTCTTCCTCTATTTGATTGGAGCCAAAATAGAAAATTTTGTGTGGCATCTTCAGGTACATTCAACAAAAGCCCTCTTTTTGTATTTTGTTGGATATCGATTAAGACTAGTTGAATATACCTAAAAACTAGTAATTATAATGATTGAGGCTTATGGAACCAGCAACTATTTGAAGTGGTTGTAGGATTAATCGTTTAAGTTCCTCCTTCTTAGTGTTTTGTATTATTTGAAATGTTATGTTCATAATTGCCTTATGTTGTTGATGTTTAACTTATGTTAATTTACAATGACTAGATGCATATTTTTAATGTTTCACTTATGTTTATGCGGAATGTTATGTCGAATGTTTAGTATTTGACTACCGATTTCCTTATATTCATGTGAAATATTGATTTTTGAGTTAAGCTAAACGTTATCTTCATATTTCATTTTAGTTGTTCAGTATAATGGCACCTGGTAAAAACAAAGGAAAAAAGGGTGGCAACGACCGAAGAAGTTCCTCTCTCATAACAACCAACTCAATCTGATGCCATCGTTCAACAACCAACAATTGCATTCTCAAATGAAGACAGTCAGCAATAACCTTTACCAACATCGTCAGTTAGTGCTGAGGGATCTTTAGGTATGTTATTGTTAACCAAACGTATTCACATTAATGTTGAAATTACTTACTACATTTTTAGTGTGACTTTCTTATTATTATTATTTTTTTTTTCAACTTCCATTAATATGATTAGAAAACAAGGTAGAGGTATCACAAAAGGAGCTAAGTTGAAATGGATAAATGTTGCAATGAACAACAAGTTGTCTATGACCATTGATCCTATACAATGTCGCCCTCTAGATAAGATCCAATCTACAAAATTGTCCAGTGAGTTGGGCATCGTTGTGAGGAATGAATTGCCTTACCTTCAGCATACCAGCAGTTAAAGGAAGACAACTTTGTCCAAAAACTTGCTCCAAAATGCTTTGGACAAAGTTTCTGTAATATTTCGATTCTTTTGATTAAATGTATTGTGATTTTACTTACCAAAAGAGTAACTTAACTTATACGTGTTCTTTTATAGATGAAACTTAATATCATTGATATCGACAAGTCTGAGGTTCCAAGCTGTGTTAGTTCACTGCTGAAACAAAGGGAGAAGGATCATCGATATAGACTTCATAAATATTACCAGTTTTTCCCTTCCAATGAAGAGGCAAGGAGATATGTTCTGAAACGGGTGAGTCTAGAAAATTAGACTAAAATGTGTGATTATTAGACCTCTGTGAAGGTTCAGGTTTGTTTTATTTCTCTTCATATTTCCTTCTATTATTTTTGTTTATACATTTCATGACTACTTCTCTTAATTTAGGAAAAGTGTTAGAAAGTCAAGGTGAACAAAACAAAAATGAAGACTCCTCATAACACCGACTCCAAATCATTTATTGTCGTTCGACAAGAATTTGTAAGTGTAACATTTTCAATTTATTTTTCTATTTCTTAATACAATAAATTATATTATCTTCTAATTTTTTAAATTCATACAATAGAGCCAAACTCAACTCCAAGGACAAGAGTGTGATAGGATCATACTGTGCAAGCTAACACACTATAAGGAAGCTGAAGGCTAGACTTCTGAAGAGACACAAAGTAATTACGTATGTACAAAAAAAATAAATATTACAGTTTATTTTTATGTAATACTAAGTAATAATTTTTTACTTAACTCGATTTTGTACTTTAAATTGTAGGACAAGATGCAGGAGTTGTTACAGACATCATTTTCTCATGGGAATCAGCCCAATGTCGATGACATTTGCAACAATATCCTTGGGATCCGGATATATCAAAGGTCATGGGTATGGCCCTAAGCCTGTTGGTACATCTTCATCATAAGCAGTATATGTCACGGTGCTTCAAGAGGAGAACTAGTCACTGAAGGCCAAGTTACAATGTATAGAAGAGAAGTTAGATCTTAATATAAAAAAAAGTCAATAATCTTAAAAAGATGGTCAAACAATTACTTCGCTCAAACTATGTCAGTAGTAGTGACAATCAGGAGTCTTAGTTACAAATTCTGTAATTAACTTGTAATTATTTTGTTTTTATAAAATGCATTCTATTTTTAATGTTTATTTTATTTCACTTTATTATTATTTAAGAAATATGTCACCAATTAAAATTTGTAATAAATTAAATTAAATTTGTTTTTGACTTCTGAAGAGACACAAAGTAATTATGTATGTACAAAAAAATAAATATTACAGTTTATTTTTTATGTAATACTAAGTAATAATTTTTTAATTAACTCGATTTTGTACTTTTAATTATAGGACAAGATGTAGGAGTTGTTACAGACATCATTGTCTCAGGGGAATCAACGTAATGTCAATGACATTTGCAACAATATCCTTGGGATCTGGATATATCAAAGGTTATGGGTATGGCCCTAAGCCTTTTGGTACATCTTCACCATAACCAATAAATGTCACGGTGCTTCAAGAGGAGAACTAGTCACTGAAGTCCAAGTTACAATGTATAGAAGAGAAGATAGATCATAATATAAAAAAAGTCAATAATCTTAAAAAGATGGTCAAACAATTACTTCACTCAAACTATGTCAGTAGTAGTGACAATGAGGAGTCTTAGTTTGTTTATAAATTTTGCACAAATTCTGTAATTAACTTGTAATTATTTTATTTTTATAAAATGCATTCTATTTTTAATGTTTATTTTATTTCACTTTATTATTATTTAAAAATATGTCATCAATTAAAATTTGTAATAAATTAAATTAAATTTGTTTTTAACAATTATAAAAAATTAACATTTAAAAACAAATGTTTGTCACAAAAAAGTATTAGCTATCAAAACAAATTCGTCACAAAACGTTATTTCCTACGTTTTGAAGAAAGTCTCTAAAAACAATTACTTGCAACAAACAATTAGTAGCTAAAACTATTTTTCCACAAAAACAAAATCGTAGGTGAAAATAACTACGTACGACTATGGTTTCGTAGGTAAAAACTTTTCTCTATGAAATATATACGTCATAAATTCCTATGTACGACGTTTTTGGTTTTCGTTGGTTATATGTTTTACTGACGAATATATTGTGTAATTAAAACCTTTCTGTGAGGTGAAAATAATTACGTACGACTACGATTTTGTAGGAAAAAAATTTTCTCTGTGAAATATATACGTCGCAAATTCTTATGTATGACGTTTTTGGTTTTCGTTCGTTATATGTTATACTGACAAATATATTGTGTATCCAAAATCTTTCTACAACAATTTCATAAAAACATTATATATGGATATTGTTTTGCTATCTAGATTCAGCTACCATCAGGGCGATGATTATTTTTCATCGCAAATTATTATTTGACATGATTTTTTAAATATTTAGCGACGATTGAATTCGTCGCTAATAAGCTCGTCTGTTGTAGTGTAATTAGCTCTAAATGATTGAAATTTTTGGTTGTATATCTTAACACTAATTTTTAAAAGGTTAAAAGTTCTTAAATTTCCAAAAGCTATTAACTTATAGCTTGAAGGCTTTGAATACTGAGGTAGAAATTTGATTATCAAAAAATGAAGCATCCATTACAAGAAAAGTCAGAAACAGTGATGAAATATTACCGACGGTAAAGAAACCATCGATAATTACCGACGGATATATTATATCAGTCGAAAAAGTTGTAAAGAAAATTTAAAAGGTGGGAATAATAAAATTGTAGTTTGGCAACAGAATTTTCCGTTGGTAAAAGCATCGTGTTCCTTACTAAAAGCTTCAACGTTTCTAATTGTAACAAAAACGACATTGTTTTGGTTTGAACCAAAACAACGTCTTTTTGTTCCTGAAGGGAGAACTTTTTTAGTGTGCCAGAACGACGTCGTTTGTTTTAAAACTAAACAACGTCAATTTGGTACTGAAGTAGAACATCTTTAAATAAACCAAGACGACGTCGTTTGTTTTAACAATCAAATGACGTCAATTTGGTACTCAAGTAGAACATTTTTTAGTGTACCAGAACGATGTCGTTTGGATTAAAACCAAATGATGTCATTTTGGTAGTGAAGCAGAACATCATTAAGTAAACCAATATGACATCGTTTGGTTTAAAACCATAAACCAAACGACGTCATCTTGGTACTGAAGCATAATGTTTTAAGTTAACCAAAATGATGTCATTTGGTTTTAAACCAAACAATGTGATTTTGACACTGAAACCTAACGTCTTTAAGTAATCCAAATGATGTCATTTTGGTTAACTTAAAACACTACCCGAACCGTCTTCTCTCCCCCATGACCTACTGTGCCTATTTCCTACTTCTTCCTCCTCCATCTGTCGCTCCGTCATCCATCATCTCACTGTTCTCGGTGGAGCTGCTGTGTCTTTGACGTGAGTCGCCATCTTCTCCGATAGTTTTCGTCAAGGTATGGCCATCTTCTCCAACCTCATCTGCTGTCGATGTGTGGGTGTCCGTGGATGAATTTTTTGCAAAATTTGGAGTTAGTTTCATCATTGAGTTGGCTGCATTAGTTTTGGTTGTTAATGGTTGATAGTTTGCTGTCTAAAACACTATTAATGATGGTGAATAATGGAAAAATATTGTGATTTTGTTATTAGTTAGGGATGAAATTGTTCAGCATACCAAGTGTTTGATGAAATGTATGAGGAGTCTTACTAGGTCTTACCAGTAGGTCTCCAAGTTTATGTTTGGGGGGCATAATCACTATTTCTATTTTACTTATTTATATTGACTAATTGAGAGCTACTAGTTTGACCCTAGCTTTATTCCATGTTTGGATGGTATTCAAATTTTAAGACATTGAAGATTTTGGAGAATTATAGACGATGTCCCATTGATCCTATTTAACTAGTTTTGAATTTAGTTAAGGAATTTTTTTTTGCTTTTCTTTCTAGACTAGTTGGAGTTGTTATTGGGCACTTTGTATAACTTGAATATTAGGGGTTTTTATAGCATCTTTCTTAGTTATCACAATGTGGTTTTCTAGTGATTTCTCTATCCTAAACATTTGTCCTCCTATTGTATGCAAATAGCTATTGGTGTAATTGTTTAGACATATGATGTGTTTAATGCATTTTGGGTTCATATTTTTACTTTCATTCTTGATATTCAAAGGGGATGTTATAACCACATTCCATTTATAAGGAATCCTAATCTCAAAAAAATGGAGAGTTTTCTGATTGCATCTATTTTAGTTTCCTCTACCTTTATTTTATTGTTTTTATTAGCGGCTTTAAAAGGATCATCTATGCTGTTTTCATAGGCATATATCTCAAACCAATCAAATAACAAGATGTGAACTCTATATTTGTTAATAAACTCATAATATTTCTCCTAGATTTGTTTTCTTTGTTTATAAAAGTGGCTAAAAAGCCATAATCTCTTTTCTTTGTTTTCAAAAGAATAGAAATCACCATGCAAATATTTTTTATTAACCTCAATTTCTTTCTTTAACACATAAAAATTATTGTTCATATATTTTATTGTTTATATATTTTACTATTAAGGAAAAACTTGGAGATGTTGGGGGAGATTATTGGTTACTATTTTTGTAAACTAATTGTGGCACAATTTTATTGTAATCTACACCTTAAAGGCTTAAAGATAGGATATTGGATGTTCGATGCCTAGGTAGGTCTTTATTAGGAATATTGATTATAGAAGGGATCTTAGAGACTCTTCTTAGATCAATAGTTAAAACTGACTCACTATCATCAAATCTATAATATAATGATTTTTTGCTAAAGGATAATTTCACCTTACTATCTTATATTGCTTTATCTCCTTAATCTTTATGTTTGGGCTCAAAAGTAAAAGGGGACTTGGATCTTTTGCACCCTTATGTATCCACTTCTCAAGTAGGCTAATATCTTTCCATCTTTTGAAATCAAAACTAACACTCCTCTAATTACAAGCTGTTGTTATCTCTTGGCAACACCTCCTGAGTAAGCCAACTTTTTTTTTCTCTTTCAACAATCTATAATACTCTAGCTTTCTTTGTTCTTACCTTTTATTTGTTTACTTGCTTTATGTTTTTGTATGTTTAAGCTTTATTGTTCTTCTTGTTTAATATTCTATACTAAAATAGTTATTAGAAGCTTTTATTTTTTTAATAATAATGCTATTTAGGAACAAGAACTTGTATTGATTTTCTTTTGGTGCATTACACTTATAGTTGTAGGTTAAGGTAAAAGTAAGGGATACTTTCTTCATTTTCTCTTTTTTTATATTTGGTTTGTGTTTTTGTTGTAGCGAAGATGGTGGTAAGTAAGAAAATCATTATATATACCAACTTGTTGAGTTGGATTCGCTAAATATTTGGATCTGATAATATAGTCTTGCATGTAAATGTTGCTTCTAGCAAGTGCTTATTCTAACTTTAGACTATCAAAAAGATTTTCATAGTATAATTGAACCATTAATTGTCATAAGTTGTTTATGTAAATCCCTTATGATTTCAAAATCTTTTTTTCTTTAGAGTGTTGCCATTTTCTTATTTACTATGTACATTTTTATTTTTATATATATTTATTATATGCAAAATGTTCTCCATAGCTTAATTAAATCTTAAACTAACAATGATTGTTGATGCAAAATCCCTGACAATTATTGTTTGGTTCAAAGTTCCATAAACTTTTTTTCTATATTGTTGTTGTGTTATTTAATTATGTGTGATATTACGTTGTGTATGAATATTTGTTTTTTTCTTGATGATATTAAGATTAATTCTTAATGAAAATTTTCAGTATATAATTGAAATGCAGAAGTAACTTTTCTTTTCTCTAAGTTCTATAAATTTTGTTTAAAACCTAGATATCTCACTAGTTTTGTAATTGTTAATTCTTAAAAGCTTATTTAGGATCTTTAAATTTTTTCCCCAAAAACTCTAAATACCTCTCTAGGTTTGTATTTAATAATTCTCATAAACCCCTTTAGGACCTTCAATATTTATATATTTCTTCAGGTTTTAAATTTTAATTTTCTCTTATTAAATTTTTATTTCCTAATCCTGAATACTTCTTTAGGCCTTTTTAGTGTTAGTCTTAAGTCTTAGATGGTTTTTGTCATATAATTTTTTTCTATGTCTTAGATATCTCTTAAATTTATGACTTTTATTATTGTTTTGAAATCCTATATGCCTCTCAATACATTGTAATAGTTCAATTCTCGATTTTTTTTGGAGATTTTTTTTATCTTTGTTCCCTACATATTTCTTTAGGCCTTTTAATTTCAATATTGTCCTAATTACATATTTTAAGGCTTTTTTAAAATTGTTAGTTACAAATCTTCGATTTCCCTATAGAAAAAAACATGCAAAATGAGTAAGGAATGAGAAGTAAATAGCATAAAATAAAGGGTTGCCATGTTAAAATTGTGAATTGGAGTATTATAGATTTTGCGATGTAAATGTGGACTGAATTGAGAATAGACATATAGTTTGAAAACCCAATTTGAGTTGTGGTTACTGGTTGATATAGAAGTATATTTTTATTGTAGGGGGGACCCTTGTTTCAAAAGGAGATGCCAATTTTATAGGGAAAATTATGCCAAATTTTCAATAGGATCCTCGTAAAATGTGACATCATCGTTTGAAAATTAAAACAAGAGCTGCTTAGTATTAACTCATGATCTTAATATGGAGGAGACTTATAATTATGCAAATGATTGAGGATAAAACCTGATGGTTGAATTATTTCAGTATAGCTGATGACCTTGATTGATTATAATATTTCATGGTAATTGTTTTAATATATCCCGCTTTCTAAACTGTGAAGGAATTTGTTCTTGGTTGTAGGAACACATTTGTTGCCAGTATTTATATTTTGAAGGAGATTGAAGAGAAGCTTTCGCAGGTATTCAAATGACATTCATTTTCTTATATATTGTGACAATGTCAACAATGAATTTTTACACTTTTTAATGACATTTGTATTAGTTTCTATATTTTTCGTTCTAGTTTTGTCATCATCATCTTCCTTCACGTACTTCAGGAAAATCCTTCTACATGTCGATTAAGGTAAGTGATTTTGTTTTTTACTACATTTTTATGAACTTGGTTTAATTTGTGTATATGTTTGCGGTATGAACTTCCTATCTAAACTTCCTGCATTTTTAATTGATATGAACTATGAGCATGCGGAAAGACTTGTAAGTATCTAACTATTACACTTATATTCTAATTTTTTTACTTTACTGTATTTCAATTTAAATTGATATGTGAATGTTGTGATGAAAATATGTGTATTATAAATAATGATCATGATATAAATGTTTGGTACCACATATGACTGTGGTGAGTTATTTTCTTTGTTCAACAGGGGGCAATATCATAAAAATAGAGAAGACTCTGCCAAAATTTTTATAAATTCTAGTTTAATTTAGAACAATTTATTGTTATGGAGGAAAATTCTATGGGTATAAGGCCTACACCCTATCAGTTGTTTTTGTATACTCACACTAAAAAACATGACAGTGTGACATTCGTCACCAGTCGATGTAGAGAACTAAATATATGTGAAATTTATGCTTTAATATTCATTCTTAATAATTATGACTTACTAATTATAATATAAGCATTGTCTCCTAATAGGACCAAATACAAGAAAGAATTCAGTGACAGTCTCCGGGAGAACAAGCTGTTGGTGAGAGCTAGGAAACTTTTGATACAATGGGTGATAGGGATAGTTGTGGAAGGATCTTCGGGCTAGGCTCATTTGGGACCACATGTTATTCGCACTCCTCTACGTCCAATACAGCAACATCAAGTAGACGTTTGATAGTGGAACTTATCCATTAACTTGAGAGCATAGTGCACACCTTGATAAGTTAGTTGCAACAGACAATGGAGTACATTACTAAACTCCAAAATGACATGGAATAGTTGAAGGAGAGGGGTAGAGACTCAAACCATCCGCGCTCATCAGGACAATGAGATTATTGTAGTCATTTGATTTGAATTTATGTACAATTTAATGTTTTTATTATCAATGAATAAAATTTTTCCTTTATATGATCAACTAATTTTCTGTTTAAACATATTAAATATACAAACAAATCAAAAAATTATGCACAGATAATTTATAGCTGTTGAAATTATCCAAATTAAATTTATTGTTGAGATTTAAACAAAGAAAATACTTTCGGACGAAGTTGTGGTAGATTGTTGAAAATGAGTATTGTCGTTACTGACAGAATTTAAGTCTCCGTCGGTAAGTTAAGTCACATTTAATGAGAGTTAGTGGTAAACCGTAGGCAAATGTTAAGGGTTTTTACCTATGGATGTTTGGTTTCCGTCTATAATTTTAGCAATATTTACTTACGGTTATTGACAAACTGTTGGCATATGTTTACATTTTTCTTGTGCATTCACCAACAGTTTATCACAAACTATTTGTATCCATACCGACGGAGACGATTCTTTCTATCGGTAAATTTACCGACAATTGGTGTATTCGTCGGTATATTTCCCGATGAAAATAAGAATCCATCGACAACTTTATCGACTTCTAATTTTGCGACAATTTTTTCTATCGGTGAATACCGTCGCAAAATTACATTTCTGACAGAAAATTAACGTTTTTCTTCAATAAACACCCTTTTTCTTGTAGTGATCTTGGGCAACATCTTCCAGTAATTCCAGTATGTAATTAAATAACTTATCTATGTTTTTGGCACAATGACCTATATTGACAGGTACAGCAGCGGTAAATCATATAATCGTAAGAATTGGCATTAATAATGTGGGAATCTTTGGGTGGTCGATGCCTTAGTACTAGTATATTAAACAACGCCAAGATAAATGGTCATTAAATAAGGGCCCAGTAATTATCAAGATAAGATTCTGGGACGAAAATGCTTCTCTGCATTCATCATTATTTTTTTTTGGTGAATTTTAATTCTTGTTATGCCAAGGAAAGTGACAGACCTGCACCATAGGATTAAAACAAATGGCTTGCTCTTATATTACTGTGCCTCGTGTAAAAATCTAAAAATTTTAAAATAAACGATTGGCTGAAGTATAAGCATACGATCATTAAATGTTTGAAGTCAAAGCATAAGTGCGAGATTTAATTCGTGCCTACACATATGTCATGTTCCACGATACATCTATTCGAGAGGGATTGGTCTAATGAGGATAAATACTGACATATAGAAGTCAGAGTAAATAATCAATTGAAATATATATACATACGACCCAGTTAATATCCTTACCATTTGCAGTCAAACAAACAAAACCATGTGTAGCATCATATGCACAGGAAGGTAGGCCATTGATATTCCCTATAGAGAATAATTAAAAGAACAACATTATGTAAACAAGCGATCTTCATTACACTCATGTCATCACTCATTTCAGCCACCTCTCCCTGCACCTTATAATTGTGGGCATAGCTTTTCTGTACCGTTTAACTTATTCCAATCTTACTTCTGCCTTAAAAGGATGTAGTTTTAAATTTATTTATAGATAAAATGAAGTTATTTTAGGGTAAAAATAAAATTAGAATAGGTTAAGTGGTACAGAAAATCTGAACCTCTCATTGTGGCCTTTATATTACCTATATGTTGATTCTCTTTTGATAAATGATAAATATATCTGTTGATTCTTAATAATAATAAAATATGAAAAAATGAAACGTACAAATAAAATGCTGATATGAAAAGGAGACAATATTTTGGAAAATATTAAATAAAGAATGACTTATTGGATTTATAATTTTAAAATGAATGTTTACAATAATTAAATGAGTATGATAATTACCAAATTAAGAGATTCAATTTATTAAACAGATTAAAGATAAAATAAAATGAAAGATGTAACATAATTTTTATAAACTGTATCTTGAAACAAAAAAGAGGATTTTTTTGACATTAACTTTTGATAAAGAAGCATACAAGCTTGAGGGCCTATATAAATGCGACATGGGTTGATTCAAACTTATGTGTCAAGATTAAGACGTAGGTTCCGGCAAAATGAGGCAATAATATACAGATATAACACTAATTTAAGACTATCCTAAACTCTAAACTTAATTTAGAGAAAACATAAAGAAATACATCAAAATAAACTTTTCAAAATATCATCTCTGGTTAATTAGAGATCGACATGTACGTATGTTTTTCTGACCTATTAGAGTCAGAAGCTACTGCAATAGTAAAATCTGATTCACTACTCCAAGCCCGTAATGAGCATGCATTCAAATTGATCTTGGAAGAGATGCAATACTACTCTTAATTTAAGTTGCTTGCTTCATCGGAACAAAATTAAGTTTCAGACCTGTTTTAACTGGAATATAAGTCGAAATTTGTAATGCAAATCCTTTAAAACTGGTCAGTAAAATATTCTATAAACTTAAAAGTCACATCATAAATAATCTTTACAACGCTACGTAGCTTGATTATGTTATCCTTGTGTGCCCTCTAACTAAGATAATCCGAGTGTATCACTACTCAATATATAGGAATAATTTTCATCTTCGTCAACAACTTAATTACCCTAACTTATAGTATCTTGTAGGGCCAAAATCCGAGCAGTCATGTAGGAACTTCTCCCTCCCCACCTCGGCCGATGCCACGCTTAGAGTTTTTCTTTCGTCAAATTTTATTATTTTGTTCTCCAGTTAGAAGAATTTTATCCAACCATTTTCATATTAAATATATAGAGAATAATCAATATTACGATTCTGATGATTATCGTCTATGTGACTTCCAAATTAATAAACGTCTACAGACGATTAAGGATATGGTGTACCGAAATTTAATATATTTGAAAACAAAAACATTCAAAGCACTTTTTAGCCACAACAGGGAATAGCAAATACAAATCCAGTTACATGAATCAAAAATAAACGTACATGTCACGTCAACCATCAACTCATCTTCTCCATCAGGAAATACGTTGCAATTCAAAACCCCATAACTCCTACATATAGACCCTACCTAGTATGGAAGCTAGCGATTTCGGTTACAGCCTATTTCTCATCAACTTCTTGTCCCACCCATCTTACGTCTAGGAATGTCATCGAAACTTACCAACATGTGTGTGGGACGATTTTCATGGAATTGTTGGTGGGTTATAATGACCAACACCGGGACTGTGGCCCGGACTGGTCGGTCTAAAAGCATCTTCATCTGTCGGTTTATAACGAGGTCTAGGATGCCAATAAATTGCAGGAGGTTTTGGCTTCATCAGAGGAACTGAACGTATTGCCGGTGGGTGGATATATAGTGGTCTAGACGCCATAGCAAAATCAACCTCTTGTTGTAGGAGGAAGAGAACAAGAAGCAGAACTAACTTGAAGTTTTTATGTGCCATGAGCTAGAGAACTGAGTAATTTAGGGCAAAACCAGAAATTGGAAAAAACCGAGAGAAATTTCAGTACTGCAAGTTTGTCGAAATGTTGAACTGTGCTAGAAGTAGAGTTAGTGATTAGAGGTCGCTGAGAATGCTGGCTATTTAAGAAGAAAATTTGATGGCCCCCGCGGGAGGTTTTAAGTATCAACATGGCCATAAAATAGGGTTTTTTGATGCACATGGCCGTGGAGATTAAAGTAACATATGACAGTGGGAAGAAGTAAGCATGCGAATAATTTCCCTAAATGGCAAAGTCTAGGTTTGTTGATTATTTTCCTTTCAAAAGGCCTTCTCTGAGCCATTCGTTCACAATTCTGAGGTACTTTTAAGGAAAGGGCATATATATGTTGACATGACAACTTCCAACACACTATGCTTAAAACTTTTTGTTTTATTAATTAATAGGCTAGATTCAACTGGTACGAGACATTATGATAAGCAGGTTTTAATAAAGAAAATGCTCATTCCACTAATCTAGCTTGGGATTAGTTCGTCTTGGAAAAAGAAAAATATGCAGTCTCGAACCACAAGGCAGCTCAATAGATAGAGGAACTGACCATTTAACTTAATTACCTGCCTGGATCCATATGGAACTTGTCCGGCCTTTTAACTAGACATTTTCTCTATATAAAAGTACCAATTCAGGTAAATGAAAAAGGTACTTCTACTTCTTATTATCATGCCAACCTTGATACTTTTGTTCGAAAATCGTATAATGATCTCCGATATTGATGTCAACTGAAATTGATTGAAAACTTCAAATGTAGTCTTTTTCAATAGGAAACATGTCCACCTCTCTCATTATATGTTCAGAAAAAATGTGTTTAATCAAGTTATAAAAGATAAAGAAAGATAATTTTCTTCAATTTTTTTCCATATCTTTTATTTTTTATTAATATTAAAAAAATCCTAACAAAGGAGAGTTAGTTTGACATTACTATACTACTAAAAAAAACTCAATCTTGACAGTAATTACTATCAAGAATTAGATTTACAAAATCAAAGTGATTTAACTTTTAAATATAACTTATTTAAATTAGCAAATTTCATATTTAATTGAATTGTGATAATACATTTCTTAATAGTTTGGTTCATCATACTTTAATAACAAGTGAACCACTTTATAGACAATAACTTCCTTAGATGTCACTGGCACAATTATGAATAATATTGCTAATGTGGAAGATCGAGGGGAAAGCAGATTCCATGTTTACTGAGTGCTCTATAAAACTGGAACCTTGTTTTTTTTTAATTAACCATTTTGTGTCAGGAAATCAAAATCTTTGAACTTCTTAATTTAGGTAGTGGCTTTTACATCTAAATGTTAGGGAAAAAGAGTTTATTTTATTAAATTTCTTAATTACCAGTAGGGTTGAAGCCCTATTGTTGGCAAATATAATGTGTTGTTTGCAGCAGAAACCTCATAAAGAAGTACGACATAATCAATGTCGCGTCAAGTACATACTTGAGAGTAGAGACCTATTCTGTGACTTCTTTTTTCATGCTCTTTGTGCTTCATTTAATTGTTACTATAAAGTAGTAACCATCCAATCTCCAAAGGCCTGAAAAGGAAAAGGAAAGGACTATAAAGCACTATAGTAGTCACATAAACATTTCTATTTTATAATACTCTTCCCGCTTAGTTAAAGGTAGCTAAAACTAGATACTAGGATCTCTAAATCACTATATATGGTGCCTGACCCCACAAAATATCTCAATCATCTATCCTAAACTTGTACTTTCACTACAAAAAAATGAAGAATTAGCGACGAAAAATTAGCGACGGAATATATACCGTTGCAAATTACCGACGGAAAGTCCAATTCCATTGGTAAAATTGACGGTTACATTTTTATTTAGTGACGGTACTAATATCCGTTGCTAAATATGAAGGAAAGCAAGAATTAGCGACGAAAAATTCATTTCCTTTGGTAAAATCTACAGAAAATTTATTAATTAGCGACGGTATAAATTTCCGTCGGTAGATAATGTAAAAGAATTACCGACGGAAGTTACCGATGGTAAATAGGGCGGGAAATCTTGGCGGAATTAAAAAATTTTGAATTTACCTACGGAAATCGGTTATATTAAACTCACTCGAAGCTCTCCTCCCCCTCTCTCCTGTGTCTTTTTCTTCCTGCTGCATCCTAGTGCGATTTTCTTCTCTCCTCCCCCCCTCTCCTACGTTTTCTTCTTATTTATGGTTGCTTAGTTGAGCTGAAAGTATTATTGAAATAGTGAGATTGTCAGGGGAGTGATGCTTGGTCTCGACCAGCCTGTCATCCTCCACAATGCTTGATATCCAGCCTGCAGCTGAGGCATTGAATGGTGTAAAGATGGAGTTGGTTGATGTTGCTTTTCCCCTTCTTAAAGGTGTATTTTCTTCTCTTGAGTATTCTAAGTTGAATAATTTTCCCCCAATTTTATATGCCGATTCACCACTACAATATGTTGAATGTTTTAAAACTCTGAAGCCACTTTTGCTACAGGAGTTGTTGCCACAACTAATGTTGTCGAGGCTTGCACTGCTATTATGGAAGGCATAGAGAGGAAAGATGTTATGTCTAAGAATGTCTCAATTTACAAGTCCCAAGCTTCTGCCCTAGAGAAGCACGCAGCTGCAAACTG
>JANVCQ010000001.1:18146578-18158213 GCA_025531925.1 Erythroxylum plowmanianum
TTATTATTATTATTATTATTATTATTATTATTATTATTATTATTATTTCTATTCTTATTCTTATTCTTATTCTTATTCTTATTCTTATTCTTATTATTATTATTATTATTAAAGAGTACTTTTGGAACTAAAATTATAAAACAGAAATAATAATCAAAATAAATGAAATATCGAAAAGGAATTTTTAAATTATTATTATTATTATTATTACTACTATAATAATCATATAAAAGGATAATAATAATAATAATAATAATAATAATAATAATAATAATAATAATAATAATATAATAATAATAATGACCAATATATAATAATAATAATAATGACCAATATATAATAATAATAATAACCCATATATAATTTCAAAATTATAACACATCAGAATAATTTTAGTTATATAATAATAATAATAATAATAATAATAATAAGTTATAAGAATAATAGTAAATTTAAAAAATGACGCCGTGTTACTCGGGTGGGGGCCCGAGGAAGAACATTTATTACCTGACCTTTCCCAACATTTAACTCTCCATAACGTCGTGGTTACCATTTTACGACGTCTTCCTAACAAAACAACGTCAAACACTTCGTTTTTTCACGACGTCTGCACACAACGTTGCCGAATCTTCGTAAGTAAGTTAAATATTCATAAGTTAAATATTTTACCTGTGGAATGTATAAGAAGTAGTTTCCTTGTATTAGATAATGTTAGTTGTCATGTTAATATGCTTTGTATTTAAATTGATATGCTAATATCTCTACAATATCTCTAAGATTTGTTTCTATCCTATGTAACTAATACCTTGTATTTATATACCTCTTGTATATCGTCAGATTACACAATATAGAAAACTATTTTCAAATCTCCTTTCATATTAAGTATTCGATACTTTAAGTTGATATCAGAGCCACTTATGGCTTATTCGTCCTCTATTAGAATTTTTAATATGAGTAAAGTATAGAATCCATTACAAAGAATTGGGCTTGGGTCAATCATTACTAAAATGACTAGAACTAGTCATTTAGATAGTTGACCCTTATTACTTATAAACCCTTTAACATTTTCAAGTTGAGTCAATATAGGATACTCTAGCACTCCCCCTCAAATGCAAGTAGGATTGGACATCTAAAAGAACAACTAGGAAATTAATAATCTGGACTAAATCTGCTCTAATACCATATTAGAATTTTTAACATAATCACACTTGGGGCTTTGTCCCTTGTCCTCCCAATACTAATGTTGTGGGTAACTGGTGGATCTATAAAGTTAAAAGACGGGCTAATGGTACTATCGAGCGCTTGAAAGCAAGGTTGGTTGCTCGTGGCTACACACAAGAATATGATCTTGACTTCACTGATACTTTCAATCTAGTTGTCAAGCCAATGACCATACGATCAGTGCTCACAATTGCTATTTCCAAAGGTTGGATCCTTAGATAGTTGGATGTTAGTAATGCCTTCCTAAATGGTCACGTGGACAAGACTATCTACATGGTTCAACCACAGGGCCTCATTGATTCTCAGCATCCTCAATTTCTCAGCAAATTGAACAAGTCAATATATGGCCTCAAATAGGCACCTCGTGTTAGAATATTTAATAACCCATGTAACTTATAGTTTGAGTCTCATAAAAAGAACCCAAGATAATGGTTATTGGGTATTAAATAAAGGGACTTAAATGAGTCAAAGACTCTTTTCCTCTCTCTTTCAATATGAACCAACATGATGGTTGGTGAAAGTATAAATAAGTTTTAGAAACTTATGAAAGGTTATCTGAACCATTATCTTAACCATTAAAGATACAAATCAAGGAAAGAAGAAGAGAGGGAATAAAGCTTTACAAAAACAATCATGGATACAGATACATCTACAAACCTCGATCCATAAATGTCTTACAATTGATATCAGAGACACGGTGTTGCATGATTTGTTTTCTACCGTGTATCATTTCGATATGATTGTGTTATTGTTTGTTTTGTATGAATGAAGTGTTGCATGATTATGTATTTTTCATGTCTTCGTATACGAAACAGATGTAAGAACATAGACATGCAATGAACATTCGGTATTAATATATAGGTGTTGCATTGTTGTTTTCGTTTCTAGAATGAAAACCACTTTAATGTGTTGATGAGTGTAATGTGTTACGAAAATAAAATCAAACATGAAATTGTGTTGAGTTAGTCGGGTTTTATTTGTGATAAAGTTCCCATTTCTATAAGACAAGTTTATGCTTGTTGAGAAAGAACTGAAAAGGTTTGCTTCATGTTTCTGAGGGTTATAACGTTAGGAAGGGATAGCTTGGGATATGAAAGAAAACCCATTAGCTTGTGGTATGAAAGAAAACCCATTACATAATAATTAAAAAATACAAACCCAGAATCACTGGCATTTGACGAAGAAGACGACGTAGCGTCTGGCACGTGCAGTTGCCACAGGCAGTGGAAAGGCAGATGTTGCAAATGCTGGAGCGTGCTTTGCATGCACCAGATGGGCTTCCAAGCCCAAAAAATCAAATTATGGATTGATTTATTTTGGACTTTTGGGCCATTAAAGATTAAGATTGAGTTAATAAATGATGAAGGCCCAATTATATGGATTTGAATTTTATTTCTACACATAATATAATTTTGAAAATCAGTGCCATATTATATATTTCTTTGATACATTGAATATTTTAAATTATGTAATATTTGGAATTAAATATTCGTATTATATGATGCATGTGTTACATGCCATAGTGGTAATTTAGAATAGTTTGTTTGTCACCAAAGTGATGAAACTAATTAAATTAAATTTTTTCATGTATGATCATCGTCCAATTAAATGTTTATTGTATAGAAAGTTTGTTAGTCACCAAAGTGGTTTAGTTTAAAAATTAATCAATTAATTGTGAGTGTTTCAATTGTTCATTATGATATGATGCTAAAATGACATAATGGTTGAACTGAACAATTGAGATAATTAATTATAATACTAGGAGGTCACCTAAAGGTAGACCATTGCTTATAATTAATGACATTAAAGGGACTTTATCAACATATTTGGTTAATATGATTGTATATCCAAAAATAACATGCATGTTGACTAGAATATGATTGATTGTCCATTATAGTGAACTATATTTGCATCATAATAGATTACATCTACGTATTTAAATTTAACCCAAAGGAGAATTTAAATGCATAATTAAAGTGTATTAGTTAGTTTGAATCCATTTAGGTATACTCAAAGTATTAATATGTGAGATATATGTTATGTTTGCAGCAGCTATTAATTTGTTTGCTTTAGGAAATGGGCTTATCAAGTTCAATGGTCTGAACTACGCTGATTGGTCCGAACAAATTCAGTTCCAACTGGGTATAATGAATTTGGACTTGGCCATAGTTTCAAACGTAAAGCCCGCAGCTATAACTGAAACTAGTTATAAAGCTGAAAAGTCTTAGTATGAGGCTAGGGAACAATCTAGCAGGCTGAGCTTAAATTTGATGCGAATGATGATCGCAGAAAATGTAAAGCTGTCAATGCCTAAAACGGACAATGCAAAGGAGTTCATATTAAAACTTAAAGAATACTCCCAATCTAATATAGTAGGGACTTTAATGAGTGAGCTAACGACCAAGAAGTTTGATTGGTCACAACTCATTCATAATCATGTAACTCATATGTCAAACCTAGCTGCAAAGTTGAAATCTATGGGTATGGATGTGAGTGAGTCCTTTCTGGTACAATTTATTATCAACTCACTCCCTTTAGAATTTGGCCAGTTCCAAGTAAATTATAAGACTATTAAAGAAAAATAGAACCTTCAAGGAAGAGGAAGGGAGATTAAAGAAAAAGAAGGAACACTTCGTTCATCTCACAGTTCATCCAGCCGCTAGTAGCAACAAGCACAAACCAGGAAAGAAAAGCAAAGATAAGGACAAAGCTCTTAGCAAAGTTAATGATGGTCAAATAAATAAAGATAAGAAATGCCACTTCTATAAGAAACCTAGTCACTTCAAGAAAGATTGTCCTAAAAGAAAGGCTTGGTTAGAAAAGAAAGGTACATACTATGTCTCAGTATGTTTTGAATCAAATCTTATTGAAGTACCTAATAATACCTGGTGGTTAGATTATGGTGCAACTACTCATGTGTCACATGTTAAACAGGGATTCCTTTCAATCCAAACCATAAAGAAAATTGAAAAGTTCTTATATATGGGGAACATAATGAAGGCACAAATAGAGGGAATTGAAACGTACAGATTGATCTTGGACACTAGGTGTTAACTAGATTTAGAAAAGTGTCTTTATGTTCCTGAATGTGCTAGGAATTTAGTTTCTATTGCAAAATTGGATGATGTAGGATTTCAATTTAAGATTAGAAATGGTGTTTTTTCATTGTACAAATATAAGTACTATTATGGTTCTGGTACTTTAATTTATTGTTTATATCGTTTCAATCTTGATGTTGATTTTACTACATCTCTGTTTCATGTTGACCATATTATAGGAAGTAAACGTAGTACACAAAATGAATGTTCTGTTGTTGTGGCATAAAAGATTAGGTCATATATCCAAGGAAAGGGTACAAAGTTTAGTTTAAAATGACATCTTACCTCCATTCTATTTTTTTTGACTGGGATATATAGGTGGATTGCATTAAAGGCAAGGAAACCAAACATATATCAAAGCATCCAGCCACAAGAAGTAACACATTACTGGAATTAATACACACTGACATATGTGATCCTTTTGACGTTCCTTCTTGGGACAGCGAAAAATATTTTATTACCTTTATTGATGACTTCTCGCGATATGTTTATATTTATCTGCTACATGAGAAGCCTCAATCTATAGACTTCCTAGAGTTGTTCCTTAATAAGATAGAAAGGCAGTTAGATAAAAAAGTAAAGATAGTGTCGTCTGATAGAGGTGGTGCATATTATAAAAATTTTGATGAAAATGGATAATGTCCAAGCCCATTTGTAAAGTTTCTTGCAAGTCGAGGCATATGTGTACAATACACAATGCCTGGTACACCGCAACAAAACCGCATAGTTGAAAGGCAGAATCGTATTCTTATGGATATGGTTAGGAGTATATTAAGTTATAGTACTATATCTTAATCATTGTGGATGCATACATTAAAGACCGATGCGTATCTGCTTAATAAGATTCCTAGTAAGGCAATTCCTAAGATACCTTATGAACTATGGAGAGGAAGGAAGCCCAGTTTACGACACTTCACATTTGGAGTTGTCCGGCAGAAGTAAAGTTGCATAATCCACATGAAAAGAAGCTTGATGCGAGAATTGTTAGTGGTTATTTCGTCAGCTATTTCAAAAAATCGAAGGGGTATAGATTTTATTGTCCTAATTATAATACGAGAATAGTTAAATCTGGTAACACTTGGTTCATTGATAACGGTTCAATTAGTGAGAGTAGAGAACCACAAAAAGTGGATATTCATAAAAATCGAGTGAAAACTACTCTAAGTCGAGTAGACACTACCACTTCAAATGTTATGCCACCGATTGTTATTCCTCTTATTGAATCACGGATATGCAATATACTGGAACAACAAATTAATGTTCCAATTCCACAAGTTAACTAATGGTGATCAAGTTATAAATGATCAAGTAATATCACAAGACGTAGCATTACGAAGGTCTATAAGGTAGAGAAGATTAGCTATTTCAAGTGACTATGAAATTTATTCCCTTGAACATAAATGTGACTTGAGCATTGATAAAGATCCACGCTCATTCAAACAAGTCATAGAATGTAGCAATTCTGAAAAATGGTTCAATGCTATGAAAGAAAAGTTGAAATCAATGGATGACAATAATGTTTGGGAATTAGTTAACTTGCCAAAAGGTGCAAAACAAGTGGGTTGTAAATGAGTCTTTAAGATCAAACGTGACTCAGAAGGCAACATTGAAAGGTCTAAAGCCAGACTTATTGCCAAAGGTTGCACTCAAAAAGATGGTATTGACTATAAAGATACCTTCTCTCCAGTTTCAAATAAGGACTCTTTAAGAATTGTTATGGCACTGGTGGCTTATTATGATTTAGTGCTTCACCAAATAGATGTAAAAACTACTTTTATAAATGGTGACTTGGAAGAAGAAGTTTATATGGATCAACCAGAAGGTTTCGTGACCATAGAAAAGGAACAATTAGTGTGTAAATTGAAGAAGTCAATATATGGATTAAAGCAAGCTTCCCGACAATGGTATCTTAAGTTTAATGATATCATTATATATTACAGTTTTATAAAAAAAAACACCATTGATCGATGTACCTATATGAAGGTTAATGGGAGCAAGTTTATTATATTAGTCCTATATGTTGACGATATCCTTCTTGCTACGAATAATATGGTTTTGTTATATGATGTCAAGAATTTTCTTTCTAATAATTTCGAAATGAAAGATATGAGTGAGGCATCCTATGTGATAGATCACAAGGATTCTTAGGATTGTCTCAGAAAGGTTATATCGAGAAAGTATTAGAAAGATTTCAAATGAAAAAATACTATATAGGGATAGTTTCAATTCAGAAAGGGGACAAATTTAGTCTAATACAATGTCCATGGAACAATTTGGAACGTAAGGACATGGAGTCTATTCCTTATATGTCAGTAATTGGGAGCTTAATGTATGCTCAAACATACACTCGGCTAGATATCAATTTTGCTGTTAGAATACTAGGCTGATATCAAAGCAATCCTGGAATGGACTACTGGAAAGTTGCAAAGAAAGTCCTTAGATACTTACAAGGCACCAAGGATTATATGCTCACATTACTTGGATTCAGACTATGCTGGTTGTGTAGACTCACAGAAATCTACATTCAGTTATATCTTCCTATTAGCTGGAGGAGGAGTTTTGTGAAAAAGTGGAAAGCATTCCAACATTGCTACTTCCACTATGGAGGCTGAATTTGTGGCATGCTTTGAGGCCATAGTTTATAGATTGTGATTGCGAAACTTTATCTTAGGTTTTGGTATTGTTGACAGTGTTATTAGATCGTTAAGAATTTATGGTGATCTGTAGCCATTTTCATTCATTCAAAGGTTGCGAAACACATGGATTTGAAGTATTTGTCAGTGAAAGAAGAAGTGCAAAAACATAAAGTGTTAATTACGCATATTGGTACCAATCTTATGATAGTGAATCTGTTGTAACATCCCGTTCCCATACTAAGGGGGATGGAACCCGAAAATTTGGTACATGGGAGCTCAAAGAGAGATTTAGGGAATGCATTTTCTCACTCATGCATAATGTTAGCATATATGCACATAACTATTGAATCTTTGCATATGAAAATAATTGTACATGCATTCATGAATGATTTTAGGTATAATTGAATTGAGTTGAGATTTTTGAAATTTTAGTGATTTGAATTTATTGTTAGTGCATGATCATGGCATTTACGTATATTTATATTCTTGAACACTGTGTTAAGGGGATGAAAATTGTGGATATGGTGTTATTTAGTTTTTGATGGATTGTTAATGATCAGGTGTTGTGGAAATGGTTCTTAGAGTTGAGATAGCAATGAAATGATGTATAGGATTAGTGTAGAGAATTAGATATGCTCTGTTTCTTCATTGTGCATGTATGAATATATAGGTGTTTATACGTGAGTTGATGAAAACTTAGAGATGATCAAGAAAATGGTTTTTTGAGTTAGGGAGTAATTGTAAAATGGTGGTCTGAGATGAGAATGAGTGTTTAAATGAAAATTGAGAGGAAACATGGAGATTGAGAATGAAAGTTATGGTCCTTATAAGGGGATATGCTCAGGAGTAAAGATAATATCGTCTGTGATGACGTCATATCGTCTGTGATGATGTCACATCATCTGTGAAGAAGTATCGTCTTAAGTTAACTTTACTTCGTCTTAAGTTGTTTCTGCTTCGTCTGCTTTTTACTTCGTCTATTTTTTGCTTCGTCTACTTTCTCCTTCATCTGCTTTTTACTTTGTCTGTTTTTTACTTCATTTGCTTTCTGCTTTGTCTGCTTTCTGCTTCATCTACTTTTTGCTTCGTTTGCTTTTGTACTTCGTTTGCTTTCTGCTTCGTTTATTTTTTGCTTCGTCTGCTTTCTGTATATGTGACCGAAACTTCTTCTTCTGTACACTATTCGTCTGATGCTATCGTCTAATCCATTTTTGACCCTTTAGACGATAGAATTTGTCTTCAAGGTCTTAATAAAAGTTGTAGATCTCGAAGTCTTCTTTGAAATATGTGAGTTGCATGAGAGTTAGGGCTTTGTGATGGTTGAAGATTTTGGAGTTTTAACAAGATAAACGTCCACATACAGGTAATCAGAATTTGGAAGCAAATGCTATTTTGGAGCGTACTGTGAGTAGACCTAGATGGTCTCATCTCATTGTTTGTTCTGTTATGAATTTTATATTAATTGACTACTGAATGTCTATATGAATGTGATTGACTGTGTTGGTTTTCGGACAGGAGGTCCGATGATTGTGATGTTTGCTTGAGATATTGAAGTACTGCTTGTATGTGAATGAGATGAACTAAGTGTCCATAATTTGATTGTTAAATGTGTTCTGAAGATGCATTTGCATGTAAGTGAAAATATGTTGAATGTCAGATTAAGGTTCGATGATATGGGAATGTGATTGAATGGGAGCATGAAAATGCGATTGATGCATTCCATTTCATAAATGCATGAAATATAAAGGCAGTTGTGATCTGAGTAACCAACGATCAGAGCTTAAAGCTCAACAAGTAAAAATGAGCCTCGAGTTTAAAAGTGATTCAGAGCCTCTGGCTCAATGTTTAATGAGCCCTGTATCCCCCAAGCAGATAAGGGACAGTTATCAATGAGCCTATATGGAACAGTTTAGGTACTCGATCACAACAAAGTAACAAATGCAAAGTGGGTCTTATGTGCACTACATATGCATAATATGAATGATTATATCTATTGAATGTGAAGTGTGAAATGTTATGAATGTGATTATGTGTTATGTGACTAGGTGAGCCATCGATGATGGTCACTCATTGAGTTCGCAAAACTCACCCAAAATTTGCAAATATTTTTCAGGCTCAGAAGAATACCCCGTTAGACAAATGGGAGTATACCTATAGTATACAAGTAAGGGATAGAGGTCAGGATTAGTTCACATCTGCATTGTACTTTTTCCTTTTTGTATTGAATTGTATAATTTTAGCAATTTTTGTATCAAATAATGTATTTAGAAACTTTTGCACAACGTGTATACAAATGTATTTATGTTGTAATGTAAAGACGTTATGACTAAAGTGTTTTGTAATTGTAATGGGCCCAAGTGGAAAGTGAATTTTCGATGAGTTGTGTATTGATTGTTTTGCTATGATTGAAAATTTTTATGAAATAAAGTGGGCCCGATTTGATTATCGATTTTTGCATATTATGTTTGATGTTTCATAAAAAATGTTATACCGAGTCTTGACTGATTGAATGTTATAGCACGCCACCCCTGCAGGGCACGGAATCAGATATCCCTCAGGATTTTAGGCACGTGTCTCTAGGAAGTGGGGTGTTACATTCGTTAACTAAAGGCTTACCGCCCAAAGCATTTATTGGTCATATTGAACGAATGGGCCTTATAGAAAAGTCCTTATTAGCATAGCATTCTAACATATATATATACATATAAGTGTTTTGCTCGAATTCTTACGACACTTGTGAATTCAATTACAAGCATTTTTCTCTCTAGTATTGGATTTGCTAGCTTTTATGCCAATTCCTCTTGTTCATTTATAAACGTGGTGGACGCTTATGTTTTCTTTTGGCTTATGATGATGATTTAGTTATTACAGGGAATATTGCTGACATTGTTAATTTTATCATCTCTCGTCTGGCTCAAGAGTTTTCTCTATGTGACATGGGGAATCTCGATCACTTTCTTGGTATAGAGGTTCATCCTCATTCTAACGATCTACTGCTCTCTCAACGACAATAAATATCCACTGTTTTGAACAAGATGGGGATGAGCACTTGTAAACCCAGTTCTACTCCAATGGCAGCAAGTCATATTTTGTCCAAGTCCACTGGCACTCCTCTATCTTCTACTGAAGCTACTTTGTATTGGCAAGTGTGTGGCAGCCTTCAATACATCACCCTTACCTGTCCAAATGTTTCATTTACTGTCAATAAACTATGTCAATTTATTCATCAACCCACTTCGACTCATTTTCAAGCTCTCAAGCGTCTGGTTTACTACTTGAAAGGAACTCTGTTTCTTTTCTCGTTGATCTCTCGAGGCTCCCTTCACTGCTTAACTATGTTCAGCGACGCTGATTAGGCTGGGTATCCTGATGACCAAAGCTCTACTAGTGGCTTTCTCATCTTTCGGGGGAATAATCTGTTGGCTTGAAAATCTAGTAAACAGCGGACTGTTGCTCATTCCTTTACCAAATCGGAGTTCCAAGCTGTTACTAATGCATGTGTTGAGGTCAAGTGGCTCTTGAAACTGCTTACTGAACTAGGTGTGCAGCTTTCTACCCCTCCATGCATTTGGTGCGACAACATTGGTGCTGTATTTCTTTACTCCAATCCTGCTTTCCATGTTAGGACTCGTCATGTTGAAATCGACTTTCATTTCATCCGAGATCTTATTGCTCACAAGGAGGTTACTGTTGGTGTTCTCTCCTCCTTTAGTCAATTGGCAGACATCCTTACGAAGCCACTTCCTAAACCGACAGAAGATACCTTCGGATAACCGACAGAAAGAACGCCGTCTCTAAATTTCACCGATGGTAACGTACTAAACATTTTTCGTCGTTATATAGATGCCGACAACAATTCACCATCGTTAATATCGTCGTTAAATACCGACGAAATTTTACGGTCGGTAATTTTACCTACGGCAACTTCAGCGACCGATTTATCGATCACCAAATTCCATCGGTGATTAATTTTGCCGACGGAAAAGTCTCATTTACCGATGAAAACTTCCGTCGATAAATGAGACATTTCTTGTAGTGCTTTGTCTGTGCTCTTCCCCTTCCTCAATTTGTGGGGGGCGTATTAGATAATGTTAGTTGTATAATTATAATACGCTATGTATTTAAATTGATATGCTAATATCTTTACATTATCTCTAAGACTTGTTTATATCTTATGTAACCAATACCCTGTATTTATATACCTTTTGTATATCATCAGATTACACAATACAGAAAACTATTTTCAGATCTATAAAAGGATTCGATACTTTGAGTCCTCGTACAGTTGATACGAACTGATTTAGCTTCTAAACAGGCTGGATAGTGTGAATTGAGCACTCGTCAGACGACCAAATTGTTTATCAGGAAATATACACACTATATGGTTCACTTAACAGTCAACAATGTCTTAATATATTACATGTGATGGGATTTGATTAACTCAAAACACACTACAAGAAAAGGAGGCTTTTAGCGTCATTTTTAAAGTAAACGTTGTGAATGGTCTGAGGCATTGACGACGTCTGAAAAAATGTCAATAAAAGATGGAAGATTCTGCGACGTTGTATTAAAACGTCAGGGATAAAGGAAGTGTTTGACGTCATTTTGGTAGAAAGACGTCGGAAAATAGAATAAACGTCGTTTATGAGAAATAGACGTCGGGGAAGGCCAGGTCCACGT
>JANVCQ010000001.1:18201427-18212765 GCA_025531925.1 Erythroxylum plowmanianum
TTAACTTCTGATTTTATTGTAGAATTTTACAAAGAATTTTAAAGATCTATTCAACCCCCCCTTCTAGATCGCTTACAAAAAAGACGTTATCGACATCTGGTTGATTAACTTTTGTAAAGGCTGTCGAGAAAGTTTGAAAGTTTAGGCATTGAAAAACTCACTTAAAGTTATGGAAAGAAAAATAGGTATTTCTCATGTTTTCTTTGTTTATTCACTTTCACGTTTGATCCTGGGTGTCTAACTAGACTCATGTTATGCATTACATTATCAAATTCAAAAATATTTGTATACGTCTTGTCAAGTGTAAGAAGTGAGCCAACATATTTATGGCTCTATGTATATCGATTGTGAGATCATTAATCTGTATGATTACATGTTGCCAAGTGCAAGATCATATGTCTACACATTATTAAGCATGAAACTATATCTATGTTTATCTATAGCACATGATTGTATATATGTACTTCTACGTCTTTTTAAGTGTGAGATCACTAGTTTTCATGTTTGAGTCTTATAAAGTGCAAGCCTACAGCAAGTGCTTTATTAAGTGGGAGAATGCAAGCATGTGTCTTATCACTTGCAAGACGACATGTCTACAGTTTTGTATTTTATTAGGTGTGAGACTGCTAGTTTATATGTATACCTCTTCTTGGTCATAATATTACATGTCTATATCTTGTTGAGCCATGGACTATATGCCTACATCTTATCAACCATGAGACGATATTCATGCATCTTTATCAAACGCGAGATTACATTTCTATCAATCTAAGTCTTATAAAAACAAGATTTTGTGCCTTATCAAGCATGAGGTTGAATGCTTTCTTCTTGTCGAACATGAGACGACATGTTTACAATTATGTGTCTTATTGAGTATAAAACTATTATTTTGCAAATATGTGCTTTGTTGAGCACAAGATTATATACCTATGTCTTCTTCTTATATACCTATGTCTTCTTCTTCTTCTTTTAAAGGGAAAAAATGGTATTAATAAAGAATTATGTTACAAAGCAAAAGGTTGATCATGGGTATACCTGATAACATGTATAAAGCAACATGTGTAGGTTTACCAACAACCAGATATTAAAATAAATACATGTGTTCAATGTTCAGAGAATATAAGGTGAGATGCAAGTTAGATCTAAGTCGTTAAGAACAATTAGCTCCCTGACTCCTTTAATAACTTCAGTGATTAGTGCATCCAAAGCTTTACTCTCAACCTCAAATCTACGAAAGTTTCTTTCCTTCCAAATGGACTATGCAATCGGTCCAAGAGCTTGAGTGTGAGAGTCCAGTGAGATATTACGACTCTACATATTATCAATTGAAAAATTATGATTATATGTCTTATTGGGTATGAGATTACTAATTTGTGTCTTATTGAGCTTGAGATCACTAGTCTGACTATTTTTCTCTTATTAAATGCTAGATTACATATCTGTTTCTTATTTAGTGCAATATCACATATTTTTAGTTATATATTTTGTTGAACTTGAGATCATATATTTGTAATTTTTAATTTTTTAAAACACAATATTGCTAGTAAGTACATCTGCACCTTGTTGATTGTGAGATTGTATGTATACATATTATTAAGCACAAGATAATATGCATGTATCTTATTGAGAGCAAGATTGCGACACTGCATCTTGTCAAATTTAAGACTAAATGAGCACAAGGCAATTTTTTTCACATTTGTGTCATTTTAAGCGTGATATCACTAGTTTACGTGTTTTTCTTGTCGAGCATGAGAATGTATGCTTGTGTTTTTATGGTGTGCGACTGTGTATAAGCAACCTTGTGTGTTAGTAAGTATGTTCTTTATAGAAGTGTGAGTAAGTATATGTCTTTATGAAGGCTTAAGTTTATGCATAAGCAGTTAGGTATCTTTATAAGCACAAGAAACTTAAGGAGTAATTTTGCATCTTTACAACAATAGACTACTTCTGAGCAAGTTTGCATCTTTTAGAGGTGTGAGATTGTATATGAGCAAGTTTACATTTTTATATGCATGAGAATGCTTAGGAACAGACTTGTCGGTCTTTTTGTGAGTATACTTATAAGCTAGTGTGCATTCTTCTTTATTATATGTAATTACTTATTGCATATATATCTACATTAAGAGTCAGCAAAATAAGTACTACACTATGTATAAACAAAAATATATTAAGTACATATCTCCATTTTTATCAACTAACATCCTTGTTTATTATTGTAGATTGTCCAAGATATTAAGTTGAGCTAAGGGGATGATCTGTGGGTTTTTAGGCCAAATTATCTATGACATTCATGACTGTAAAATAAAATAAAAATTAATAAAGATGACTTTCATGTTCAGATGCTTACCTACGACACAACAATAATAACAATAAGTCAAAAAAATTTCTGTTAAAACGAGGAGTCAAGAGAGGTTCAGTGGCATGCAATCTTACCCCCTAACTAGTAAAAATGTTATTTTACATACGACACTAATTAATGTTAATAAAATTTACCATCTCTTGTTGGTTTCTGATTGTATCTGATATATCCGGTCTTTGTACTTAAAGAACTATAAAATAGAATCAAAAGGTATACCTAACATAAAACACTTGAGGGGATTTATAGTTAAGAATAGGGATAGGTAAAAGATTTATAAAATAAACAAAACTAGAAAAGCATCATACCAAAAGGTTTTAGGAGAGAGGTATGAATGAGGAAAGTAAGATCAGTGTTAGGAATTTTTCCTTCAATAAGGGCATTTTGTTAGGGAGTACTAGGATAGGAGATATGGTATGTAATGCCATAAGAAGTGAGAAATTGAGCAAAGGCTAATGAGTTAAAGAGCTCCATCACATTAAAACAATTTGATAGTGGTGGGAAAAACATTTTTAACTATGGTTTTAAAAGACTGAAAGTGAGAGAGAGCCTAAAATTTGTAAGTTAAAGGAAATATCTACATATAACAACTGAAATTGTCAATAAAAATGATAAAACAATGAAAACTAGAAATAGAGAGGAAGGAAGAGGATCCTTAAATGTCATAGTAAATGAGTTGTTAAAGACTAATGGAAACATGAGAAGATAATGAAAATGGAATTTTAGTAAGAGATGCAATTATTTTTTACAATGAATTTGGAGGAAAAAAGATATGACAATCGAGAAAGTGTTGCAAAACAAGGATGACCACGATGCTAATGCCAAATGTTAGATGGAACAGGAGTGACAGTGAGGGAAACATGACTTGTAAAATTCAAAAAGATGGTCATATAAATCAAATTTGCATTTAGTTAAGCAACAACTAAAATATCAATATGATAAAGTGGATGATATGAAGAAGAAAGAGTAAAATTACTAGTAAAGGAGATAGAAAGTGTGTGATCATTATTGAAAATCATTTGATTTGGACCATTATACAATGTTTCAGATTCCACAAGTTAATGGCTTGGGGGCATGTGAGTGGTAGCACCGATGTCAGGTAACCATTCAGTAATAATACTCGAGGTAAATAGGGAATTATCAAGAGGTTTTTGAATGTTCAATGCAATGAAGGCTATAAGAAGATTTTGATGATTAATGGAAGGTTCATGGGAACCATTTCAAGATTCAAAATACTGAAAACAATAGTAGACAACAATATGACCATATTTCTAGGAGATTTAGCATTAGGATGGTGATTTATTGTTGTAATTGGATTAGGGAAAAGAGGAATGTCTTTGGGTTTAGGCCTATGAAAAATAATGGGCTATATATGGGGTTTAATTAGTGGCTGGGCCAAAGAAATTCACTGGCCTAGCGGAAAAAAAGGTCCACAAAATATTAGTTGCACATTTAGGCCATTTAAGGGTTCTATGAGCACATTAGAGATAAAATAAGGTCCAGGTGAATTAAGTTTGTTGGGGGCCAAAAGGAGTATCTCTTTTTCTACCCCAAATGTCGCCACACCCTCAATTGGTAAGGTGGCCAGTGTAAGAGACAGTGAATGCCGCATAAGTTAGAGTGGAGGAGCTTTGCTCAGTGTAGGATTGAAAATGTTGCTCATGGATGAGTAATTTGGCTTGAAGCTCGTCAAAGGAGATGGATGTTCCGTGATGCTTAATAGTAGTGATGAATGATTCCTAGTCAGAGGGTAAACCATTTAGGGTAAAAAGAACAAGATCATCATTTGAAATATTATCTCTAATGACAGAGAACTCATCAGTAGTGCGGGAAATGTTGAAAAGATATTTGGTGGCCAGTGTTGAGCCTCTTTTCAATGAATAGAGTTCCATCAAAGGAGAGATCTTTGGGAGGTGGATTGTTGCATGAAGTGTCTTCCTAATCCAACCCAGAGTTCGTGTACAGTATGGTGACTAAGCTACCATGAATACGATGATCCTACATGATTACTGGTTGAAACATTTTCTGGCATTCCTAAAACTTCAAGTGTACTCTCTGTTACACATGTCAACATCGTTGCTCCTGCATACCAAGACAAATGAAATGACTATATCGCCAATACTTTGTCAACAAACTCTTTTGAATGAAAATTCGTTGCCTTCTAAGAGAAAATTCCACATTTTGAATAATTAATAAATGATTTGGGAAGTAATAAGTTTAAAGGCTTCATGTCAATTGTAAACATAGCATGCTAAGAAATCTCTCTTGCAAAACATCACTTGGTTAATATGATTGAAATATAATTAATCCCATCGTCTTCTTTCTATTTCACAATTACTGGATGATTTATATAGAAAAATCTTCTCCTCCACTTCTGTACAAATTTCTCTCCATTTGCATTAAAGTCAATATACAAATTTACAGTTGTCTACTGAGCTTGACCTTAATAACCTTATTTCTAGGTATCTTCCTTAAAAGTCACGTAAGAAAACCTTGTTCATCTTAAGGATTGACTTAATCTCCCAAGCATGAGTTGTAAGCAAGTTTTCCACCTACAACCTCCAGCGAATGGACCGAGCCAAATTCGCCTTTCCTAATAGTGTGATTTATGATCCCTAATCAACTATCAATTATCAATCCTCAATCCCTAAATAGCTATTCATATTTTATTACCAGTTTAGTCCTCCTAGAAACAAAGAAGAAAACTTAATCTCTAACCTTTTCTTGTATTATCAGCTTCTCTCACTACTAATGATGAAGCGGTTGACCAAGTCCATGTACCCGAAGAAACAGTGGACAGATCAAAAGAGCTTGATGTATATTCAAAGAGCCGTCTACAGGCAGGTAGAGAGAATGTTGTCTCTCCTTCAAAGCAATGAAAGACGGCTTTGAATGAGGGCTTCAACAACCACACGAGAAGGCTACCAATAAAGGATCATGGCAATATATGCCACTGCCCACACCTTTGCACCCCTTGAGTAAACTCTAAACCGTGTTCTTATAATTCTTTGTCTATTCTCTTCCCATCTCCGCCAAATATTTCTGGTATAAAAGCGCATAATTCGGCCCTCCCAACCTCACCATGGAAAAGCCTCGACATGGGTTCTTGCTACTCTTCATAACGGCCGCCATCTTCCTTAGCCTTGCCTCCTTTGTTTTATGTATCATCGCCGAGGCCAAGAAAGCCAAGGTTAGTGCTTTCACTATAAAGTTTATTCCTTTTACTTCTTAGTTTGTTCATTGGACACTGGGTGGATGTTGTCTTGTAGAAGGAAGATGTCAAGTTGGATGGAAAACTGTGTTATGTACCTGAAAGTGATGCGTTTCGCTTTGGAATTGCAGCATTGGTGTGTTTGATTGCTGCCCAAATCGTCGGAAACTTGTTAACTTGCGGAAAATTCCTGCCAGGGGATAGTAGAAATGGTTGCAAGGCCAAAAGGACAACAATGGCCATAGCTCTTCTGGTTCTGTCCTGGTAGGCGATCAGTCATATTCTATCTTCATATCTACTGCTGTCAGTATCACTAAAACATGCACTTCCAGACAGAAGTGTGAAATCTCATTAGGTGCAAGCTGACTTAGAGCATTTTGACTTTTCTCATTCAATTTCTCACTTATAGCGGATGAAATCGTCTGCCCATACATTTCTCATCCCCACTGAGATGGCATTAATTGAACTAAAATCCAAATAGACAAAGCTTGGTAAGTCCTACTGATTGGCCACAAGTTGGCAACTAGAATGATTTTAATATGAATCCGCGACAAAAAGCGCACGGACAGGCTGGAGATGCCCAAGCTTCAGTAAGTCTGCACTGAGATTTCAATCCGTGGGAACTAGGAAGATTAGTTTAAAACCGGAAAGGAAATAGAAGAAGCATTAAAAACTAGAAAGCTCGTGGGTGTTAATTAAAATATAAGATAACATTTCTGTAGTTGCTGTGCTGCAGGATAAGCTTTGCGCTGGCACTGATATTGTTAAGTTCAGCCACGAGCATGAGCAAAAGACAGTCCTATGGAAGGGAGTGGCTGGACCACAACTGCTATCTAGTAAGGAACGGGGTGTACTCTGGTTCAGGAATTCTAGGCCTCGCAGCTACAGCTACAACTCTTGCCTCAACCATCTTGACAATCAAGAAGACACAGGTAGAGCGAGACCGCAAAATCCATGCTCAGATTGTTCTACAAATTAACTCCAATTAACACCACCTACTTCAGAAAGAGGCAGATAAACATGAAGTTGGTATATTCCTGGCGTTTAGATTTAGATTGGAAAGTGGATAGTTAGTATATGGATAAGGGGACGCCCCACAAGCCTACGGGAGGCACTGAGATAACAGAAAAAAGACAAACTACTTTCATACAGTAAAAATGGCATAGCACACACTTCCTTTGTTCGATTAAGCAACAAGGATAATACCTCTAGGTATATCAACATAAAGAGTCAACTCTGGCATTCAACGTATTCTATTCAATTATCAAAGATTATTCCTCTTTTTTTCCCCTCTTTTGTTTACTTGATAGAACAAATCAATGGTCACACTCAAATCTATCAAATTTTTAAGAACTCAATTTACCAATTTCTAATTGGATCATTAAAATGAAAACTGATCTAATTGTTCACAATAGGCTTGACAACGAATCAAACCCAATTTAAAGTTAACAAACCAGGTTTAAATTGATCAAACAAAAACTTGAAAAGTCGGCTAAAATTTCGATCCTAAAATTCAAGAAGTCTAATCTCTCTAATTGCCAAAACGACGTCATTTTTATATAATTAACCAAAACAACGTCATTTTGATTTGTAAATTTAGAAATCTAAAGAACTAAAACAACATCGTTTTGGTCTCAAGTTGTTGACAATGAGTGTCGGCTTAACCTATTGCCATACCTATTTCATAATTGCATTCATCTGTAACTTTCATGCACTAGACCCATGAACAAGAACTTTTGTCATGCATCAAGCAGCCTTTTCTCTACGGGCAGTATTTCTATGATGCTACAACAACGCAAGTTTGCCAACAATGGTACAACTGACAATGTAACACAATGAACTATATAAACTCAAGTCTATTAACAATTCAGGAGAAACCTAAAAAGGCAACTGGGGTGTGAATTAGATCCCTAAAAAGTTTTCACAGCAGTAAACATGGGAGGCCAGCTCATAAGATAAAAGCATGAACTTGCCATAACTATCAACATCCAACCGTTCCCATCAGGAATCTAAAAATGAAATCCTAGACAAGGATGATATTCACTGACTTCTAGGTTGAGGAGGTCAGAATAGATAATCTGAGATACACAAGGTAATGGACTTTCGAAGGTTAATGAGATTAACACAGGATCAGAAGGTAATGTTCCCACGCCCCCTTCCACCATGCCCACGGCCATATCCCCTTCCCCAACTGTGTCCTCGATGATAGTTATTGCCACGTCCAGTGCCAAACCCACCATAACTAAGATTAGGATTCTGACGAAAAATACCAAAGGTCTGAAGAGAAAATTCACCAGAAACGATCACTAAAATATCCAACAAATCAAGTTTTCAACAAACATCATGTTTCAGAATCCTTAAGAGTTATGCAAACCTCGGTATCATGTTTCATTCTCTCTGCAAATCGGTTCTGCCCATTCCCACCTCGGTTGAGTGAATTGCAAGAAATATTGTCAAAGAAATTGTCCTTATTATATGCAGGCTGCATAAACAGTAACCATTATAAGGGTGAGACAATCAAATATACCACATGTTATTTGAATACTGAATACAAAAAAGATCTAATTCAAAACTTGCAAAGTAACCTTGGCGTCAATAGTAGAAACCAGGCCACCAAACTCTTTGTCTCCCAAGCTTCGATCATTTGGATTTTCATCTGTGCCCTTTGTTAGTTGCTTTGCTTTTCCAAGACAGTCCCATACTTCATCCTTTTTAAACTTCTCATTCATGGCTTCAAAATCAAACTCTTCAGTGAACTGCAACCAATAAAGGACCATGATGATAGTATAACACACCAAGCGAGACATGGAAAAGTTTTTATTTGAACATCAGCAAGCACAAGCACTATACAATAGCACCAGCTGCAAAGCTAAAAAATGTTTGGTTAGTGAACACGGACATAAGATCACAAGGAGACACAATAAGTAAGGACTTGAAATTGCATTACCACAAATGGAAACCATCCAGCAGCTTTGCTGTGCAATGTGACAGATGTTTGGTTAGTGAACACGGACATAAGATCAGAAGGAGACACGATAAGTAAGGACTTGAAATTGCATTACCACAAATGGAAACCATCCAGCAGCTTTGCTGTGCAATGTGACAGACATATCATGTTTTGTTTCATTAAGGTAAAGAATGTTCACTTGTTTAAAAATCAAGCGAGCACCAAGATCTTCTCTATTTTCAAATGAGTACCAGAAATGCCTATTCTTGGTATTGGCTCCAAAATAACAGTTATATCGTCACTCACTGGCAGCAGTGGAAACGTACTTGGAATCTAAATTCAAAGGATTAATTCTGTCTTCAAGAATTACTTCCTAAGAGGACGGTACTAAACAGCACAAACCAGAATCTTATCACATTTCATATCAGGTGTTCTAGTTCTGAAGGTTCTGAATTGCATCTTTTGTTTTGACTTCCTGATCGTCATACATCTCTTTATGTAGATTTATGTATTTGTGCGTGTATTTATGGCTTTAAGCACATATATGTCATCCTACTATTATATAATGCAAGCATTTAGAAAAAAAGAACACAATCACTTAGATGTCATGATCATAAAGCCAATAATCTGCGGTAAAGATGTAACCAAATAAGAGTTAAGAATTAAATGCAACCTCATCAGAAAACGTTCTAGCAGTAAGAGTAAAATCTACGTAACCTGATTGGAAGAATTAGGCAATGGCAACAAGGGTGGTTGTGTTGCCTGACCTGAACTCCAATGTAGAGAAGTAGATGACATAGAAGTCGGAGCGCTCACATCATTCTGATCAGGAAGAACTTTCTGTGTTGAAGGAAACACATCTGGTATGAAATGTGCCGGTTGCTGTGGACTTAATAGAGATGGAGAGGGTGTTAGGAAGGGACTTGTGAAAGAAACATCATGAGCTGATGGAGGATATGGTAAAAATTGTGTAGGCCGCATGATTGGAGGGTTAAAAACACCTTTGCTAATGCTCTGAGGAATAATTATGTTAGTTTCTTGAGTTGAAAAAGGAATTGATAACGTAGTTAGCATATTAGGTGATTGGAAAGAACCCTGAGAAGTAGAAAATTGTACAGGATTAGTAAGGCATTGGAAGTTGGGCTGTATGGGATCAGATGCAGCAGACGGCATATGAGAAACAAATTCTGGTGAATTTCTCGGTCCTAAAACAGGGGTATCCTCCACTCCTAGGAGCTGCATCTGATTCTGCACTGGTAAGGGGGGTGACACCATCGATGAATGTTGAAGGGTAAAAGATCTGCTGCTTGATGTCCCATCCAATCCCTGCCAGTAACTTGGTGTTGAAAATGATGAACCTGCATTCTGAGTAGCTTGGGAAAGTCCAGTACCACCATCATTTGAGGATGGGTGTGTAGGCAATGGGTAGACTCCACTTGCCAAAGCAGGGGTATTCAGTCCTTGAGCAGGTTCTGTGAAATTTTTAATACCAAATGATGGTGAAATTGAACTACCCGATGGAACTCCAGCAAACTGTGACTGCAGAACAGCAGAACAAAGAAAAAGCATATGTATGAGACAAAACATTTAAAGTTCACAATCTTCAACAAGTAAAGATGGAGTAAAACCTGAATAATAGCAGGGTCAGTGTGGACATGTTCCTCCCTTGGAACAGATAGCATAGGCTTGACTTGCAAATCCTAAACATCAAAATATTCAGAATTGATTAAGGCACCTATCTACATTGGTAAAACCAATTTCAAACTCCAATCATGAATATATATAAACTTTACCTTAATGTCAGTTCCACGAAACAGAATGTATTCATACAAAACATCACTGGGGGGAATCTGGGGACCATCTTTCTTTCGACCATCTGATCCATAGGACCTTACTGGGGGGAGAAAAAAAAAACTCTAAAATTGTAAATAAAACCCAAAAACCGTGGAGATCTCAAAGGAACAAAGAAATGAAAATGAGATACCGTTACTGAGGGCAAGCGTGGAATCGGAGACTGAGAGATGAGAGAGGACGCCTTCGTATCGGATATCGCTCTTCGATATCAAACTTATAAAGCTTCCTATGTACGACTCCACCCTCTTATGGTTATCATTACTATTGCTTGAAGCAGGCATTTTTAAATCTCTCGCATAAATTAATATGATGTCGGTTACAACGTCATAGGGTTACGCCCTTCTTCTTCCTCGCTCTATCATGGCGCTCTTCAAATCGTGCATGTACAATCGCTCCCATTTTTGGTTAACGGTAGAATCACGCAACCTTTTTCTAATGGGCCTTTCAGTGGCCCAAAAATCTCCCTTTTTGGGCCTAAGAGACTTTTTTTACTGGAAAACAACTAATTTTTTTCTCGTTATATAATGATCGTTTAAGATTGTCGTTCGTGGCCACGTGTCACCTTACATGGGCTTAAATAGAAGGGTTTAAATTATTGTGGGAAGTCTCTTATGAATTCTTTGCTTGAAGTCTTAGGTTATACATTACAAATTCGTGTACATATTTAATTTGTTTGTACTATTATTTCGATGTTTAAATAATTCACATGTGTTGGTTCATAAATAAAACATAATAACAATAGTGTAGGTCTATCCGTCAAAAAACATAAAACCTGGTTGAATATAAGGATCATATATATTAAATGTACCAAAAAAAAAGTAAAAGCATAGTTTCATTTAGAGATCATACTATATAGCTTCATAGTCACTGATTACTTAGTTTATTTCATACTTCATAGTTATTGTCATATATAAATGATACAACTCATATTTACATCCTTCTATTTACTAGCCCTAATTCTCTTTGACTT
>JANVCQ010000001.1:18225230-18260883 GCA_025531925.1 Erythroxylum plowmanianum
TTCAGGTTCAGGTTCGTGAAATTGCCGAACCTGACATTCAGGTTCAGGTTCAGGTTATTTATGAACGGGTCAGGTTACTCTACCATGAACACCCCTAGTGGAGACGATATCAATAGTCAATACTTTCACTAGGTATTAACCATCCAAATACTATCATTGAAAAAAAACATTAGCAAAGTATCTTAAGCATCATTATAAGTATGTAAAGGACTAAAAGTAAAGAAATTTATTATGTTTTTGTTAGGTGTCAATTAGTGGTAGGGATGACAAAAATGACCTATATTGTCCTAGTTTGACACGAAGTTAACGGTTTAGGTTTGAGTTGATATGATTTAGGTTGGACTTAAACTTAGGAAGACTCATTTGACTTAACCTAAATTTCTTAAATCGACTAAAAAAGGTGTTGATTTAGTTATACTTAATAAAACACGTTGTTTTGCTCTATATAATTAAAACGATGTTATGGTTGTTAAGCCAATCAAGTTTTAAACTATTTAAACTAAACTAAATCAGACTGTCCTAACCTTATTAAATCGGGCTTAGGTTGATCGAATCGAGCTATATCAAACTGTGATTTAAGTTTAGATTGAAGAAAAAGTTTTGGATTTATCTACATCCCATTGTCAACCTTAATTAGTGGAGCTAAACTTTTTTTAAAGAGTTTCTCAAGTCTCAACATAAAAAGGTTGTGAATTTGAATCTCAATCAAAAGAATTAGTAATTCATTTAAAATTTTGAAATTCATCTAAAAATTTTGATTTGTTAAATAATTTTATCCATAATTTATTAAAAATACAAAGAATATGCTAGCTAATAATCAAATTTATTATTTACTTTTAAATTGTTAATTTATTAAATAATTTAACACAAGTCAATGATTTTAAAACTAGACCGAACTAGTCGATCCATGTTTTAAACTGCTATAAATAAAAACCAGTAAGTTAAATAATAAGCCAGCCAATATTTTTAATCGTGAAGAATGATAAATCTTACCTTTTCTTCTTCAGTTGAAACAAATCTAGCAATTAGAAACAACAATTTAACTCGCCTTGCTTGTCAGAGAGGAGATCATCTGTTCCTTTTCCCCTATTTCCACTCTGTGTCAATGCATGACATCCACACATTTAGCTCTATCCCATTTATTTATTGCCAAATGTGTGGATGCCATGCAATGGCACACAGTGGGAATAGGGGAAAAGTAACAAACGATCTCGTCCTTACTTGTCAACCTCAATTGATAAGAGATTTAGAAGAATTTGGTATTGTTGCTGTTGTTATTTTCGGCAGTAGAAGAATAATTAGTGAAGAAGATGATTCACAATTAGTTGATTGTATTAATTATTAACTAATTTTATGAGTGGTTAACTGATAGCTGATTATATCAACTGATTTGATCAGCATATAACATTAATTTTTTATTAAAGATGTTTAGTAAAATTAGTTGTTTATGTATAAAACAACTTATGAGTACATGACTTAAAAAAAAGGATATGAGTATTATATTTTTAGTATTTCTTTGAATATTTTCATAAGAATTTAGGTTTTAGATATTTAATTTTATAAAAAATTAAGTTTATAAATCTAATAAAAAACATAGAAAATAAAATAATAATAATAAAATTGTTCAATTTTCAAATTTAATTTAATATTTTCTATAATTAATAAATTAATTAAACATTTTTAGTAAATTAATCAAATTTTAAACCTTAAATTTATTACCTTATCTCCAATCTTTAAGATATAATTTAATTTATCATATTAAAATGTATTCAAGTGAGATAAGTTTTAAAAAATTATTATCTTTTGATTTAGAAGTGTACTGTATAACAAATTCTTATTTATTATAAAAGTTAATATATTATATCATTGTATTAATTGAAGCTTTATTATCCATATTTATTTTTAATCCTACCTTATCATATAAGTTGACGTTGCAAATTAGTTAAATATTAGTATTTAAGAAATTATATGTTACTAAAAATAATTTATTCTAATAAAGAACAAATATTTTCATTGATAAATAATTCCAAAGTAATATATCTTTGTTAAAAAATTTAAATTTGAGAAACTAAAATAAGTTGTTGAAACCAAAATAAATTATTCCACATATATTATATATTGTATAATTTATTTGCATTTCACAAACATTCTTTGTAAAAAACTTATTATAAATATACAAGATGTTTAATATTGCATTAATATGACATGTGGGCTAATATAATAATAATAATAAAATTAATCAATTTTTAAATTTAATTCAATATTTTTCTACGACTTATAAATTAATTAAACAATTTTAATAAATTACTCATATTTTAAGCTTTAATTTTTATCTTAAAAGTTTTATTAAAAATAAAATAAAATAAAAATAATATCACAAGGGTGACAGAATTAAATGTAAAACTGTGACACTTATTTTGGTTTATTTTTAATTTTATGAAATTAATAGCAACATAACTAAAATTAAATTAAATTCTTTACTAAACTAACAGTAGCATAATTAAAATTAACATGATAAAAAATTAAAAATAAAAAAATAAAAAAACTCACGCATGTGACATTTATAACATATCTGTTACAATTTTTAGGGGCATGAAAATTATATTTTAAGAGTAAAATAGGGAGTATTATTGGTTTTTGCATTTTAAATTTTCAAGTAGTTAAGCAAAACACTTCTATATTTCAATATTTTCTTTTTTAACTGATTGGGTTAAATTTTTATTAATCGGTTACTAAATATTTTTATCAACTGTTTTGTATAATCAATCAATTAAAAGTTTTGAAACCGCAAAAAATCAGCTTATTCGCTGTTTACCATTCGAAATCAAAATCCATTTCAACTTTTCAACATGAACTGATTAATTAGCTGTTTTAAAAAGCCTATAAAGTAACCAAAAAAACACTTTTCTTCTCTGACACGATCAGAAAACAAGGGTAAATATGGGCATTAATTTAGAGAAAAGATGAAAAAGAAAAAAGAAGTCCGAAACCACAATAGAGAGAAAAAGTGGGAGTGTACAGAGATGTCAATAGTAGCATCTAAACTCCGGCCTTTCCTAGCTTACCCTGGCTTATAACTCAACTTATGGTTGGATGGGTCATAGGTGCGGCGAGATGACCTGGTTTAATCTTTTATATATATATTTTAAAATTAAAAAGATATTGTTTTTATTTTTAAAAATTTGAAGTCATTTTTGACATTTCATCGAATCAAACAATTTTAACTTATGATACATTTGTCGCCCGATCAACTTAAACCAAAATCAAGTTATACCGAGAAAAACCGAATGGCAAACCAAAATTGACATTCCTTAAACCCGTAAAAGGCTTACAGGATTAAATTAACTGTTGCCTGTTAGGCCTTTATAATTTCCAAAGGAGTTCTTTTGGCTACCAACGAAATAGCGAGTGAAAAATAAAAAATATATTGATTTTATTTTTAAAGAGTAATATTTATAGAATGACTTCTTTTTTATTATCCTTTTAGAAATATAATCAAACCTTTTTAACTATTTTTATGATTTATTCAATCTTTTCCAATTTTTTAGTTTTTTTTGTCTCTTAACTAAATTAAATTTTAATTATTTTTATTTTAATAAAATATTTTATTTTAATTTTTTCTTATGCTTTTATTTCTTATTTATTATATATCAATTTTATAATAATTTAGTATTGATTAAATATTTAAATTTTAAATTTTTTTTACCGCTTAAAATATTGATAATTCCCGTGATTTAAGAATTATAAAAGATGCAAGGTTTTGGATTACTTAGCGCATGCCTACTCGGCCGTGAATTGGCGGGCGGGAGAGAGATTTAAAATTAAGAAATTGAAGGGTAAATTTGGAAAAGAAGAATTAATATGGCGCGAATGGGGATTGGGGGTGGAATGAAAATGAAAGGAAATTCCAAGAAATGGGGTTGTTGTTGAATAGGAGTGGGGTTTTGCAATGGAAATAGGAAAGGGAGAGAGGCAAGTGGATCTGGTCAAGTCGTTTAAGCTTGCTGTTCGTTCTCTTCTCACATGCTGTTCTGCTCAGGTTTCTCTCCTCTTGTTCTCTCTCTCTTTAGTTTTGTATTCTGTTTGTTGATTTTTTTTAAATATTTAATTCAGGATTTTAGCAATGCATTCTCAAGTTTCAGTGGCATCGAGCAGCAACGTCTTCGTCGTCTCTTTATTCAGGCATTTCACTCCGTCTTCCTTATGTTTCTTTGTTTTCCATTTTCTCAATTTCCTCCAAATATCTTGCAGGTCATTACTTCGTTGCATCCTTTGATTGAGGTATTCATCTCTCTCACTATAATTAATGCGCTCGGTTCTCTAATGCGTTCTTCTTTAATCCTTTTTTTTTCCTTATCTGTCTTTGCAGGAAGAGTTCGAGTCTTTGTGCCTTGAAACCCAGGTGCGTGTTTGTTTCTTTTCATCATTACGTTTAATTTCCAAGTGATTCAGGGTATTTGAGTTGAGTTGCTCTAATCATTAGGATCCATAGGCATTTCTATTAGTGAAAGGTCAAATTTTCAGTGGGTTTATATGCCGTTTAGTTTGGTGATAATTAGTTCAAAGTCCTTTATGTGCTTCACATGTCGTTGTGTTCTTAAATGACGATGTTGGAAATAACAGAGCAAGAAGGTTAGAACAATTGCTGTGTTCTATCTAGTTATTGAGAGAAAGATGCCTTTTTTTTTGGTAAGAAAAGAGGTGCGCAAAGCTCACAAAAACAAGAAACTACCTAACATAAGAGACCTCTATTGAATCATAATCAATCCATCTATCAACCCTAGGGGGAACTTGCTCCAAAACATAAAAACCAGGAGCAAAATCAAAAGCAAGGTGGGAAAGGGAGTCAGCAGCAAAGTTCCCTTCTCTGTAAATGTGAGTGATTTCCACGTTGTTGAAGCGCTTCAGTAAGTCCAGAATTCTGTTATGAAAGTAATGTTCAAAAATAAAACAAACTCTATAGTTACTGAATCTTGAAGGATTTAGTTAATAGAAGAACTTTGAATTAGTCATAGCCTTCAACATTCCCCTTTAATTCAAAGTTGGTGATGTGCAATTGTGCTCGAAGATCTTCAAATCTTCCGGTTGGTAATGCCTTTGTAAGCAAATCAGCAAGTTGATACTTTGAATTGCAGAATTTTGGCTTCGCTTGCTCTGTTGTCACAAGATCCCTTATGAAATGATGTTTGATTTCTATATGCTTGGTTCTTCCATGCATAATTGGATTTTTGGCCATAGCAATTGCAGATGAACTATCACACGTAATATGAGTTGCCTCTGCTTGCTTTTGTTCCAAATCTCTAGCAATCTTCGAAGCCAAACTGCTTGGCAAGCAGCAGTCGTTGCTACTACATACTCGACCTCAATTGAGGATAATGCAACTGTAGCTTGCTTCTTTGATATCCATGATATTGGACCTGATCTGAGAATAAAGCAATTCCCTGTTGTACTCTTCCTATCCACATGTGAACCAACCCAATCAATATCAGAGTAACCTTTCAAGTTGAAGTTTTGACCTTTCATATTCTAGATTCCATAATTACTTGTTCTAGCTATATAACGAAGAACCCTCTTTGTAGCTCCATAGTGTTGTTTTGATGGATAATGCACAAAACTTGAGATTATACCAACTGCAAAAGACAGATCAGGTTGAGTATGTGTAGGATATGTTAATTTTCCCACTAGGCTTCTAAACCTCCTTGCATCTGCCATATCTGTTCCATCTTCTAGTTTCAATTTCTCATTTGTATTCATAGGTGTAGTAGCTGTCTTACACTTCTCCATGTTTTAACTTCTCAAAAGATCTGTTGCATACTTCTGTTGAGACATGAAAATGCCACCATCAATCTGTTTAACTTCAACATCTAGGAAATATTGTAATTTTCCTAAATCTGTCATTTCAAACATGCTCATCATGGCATCCTTGAACTTAAATATCAATTGAGTTGATGACCCTGTGTATATCATATCATCCACGTACAAACTAACTATGAGAAGTTCATCAATGCCTTGCTTCTTTAGGTACAAAGTTGGTTCATTTGGACTCCTTTTAAATCCATTTTGATGAAAGATAGACACTTTACCATGCATGAGGAGCCTGTTTCAATCCATATAATGCCTTTCTCAATCTGTACACCTTTTCTTCTGATCTTGATAACTCAAATCCTCTTGGTGACATAGACTTCTTATTTCAATTCTCCATTTAGGAAGGCTGACTTAATATCAAATTGATAAACATTTCATTGTTGTTGCGCTGCTAGTTCAATAATAACTCTAATAGTCTCAAATCTTGCAACATGAGAAAAAGTTTCTTCATAGTCAGTACCTTGCTCTTGGGTGAATCCTCGTGCCACAAGTTTGGCCTTGTGTTTCTAAACTTGTCCATTTGAATGAAACTTAGTCTTGAAAAGTCATTTAAGGTTGATGGGCTTTTTTTTCTTAAGGTAGATCAGTTATTTCTCATGTGGCATTTTTCTCAATTGCTAAAATCTCATCATTCATTGCTTTCTTCCATACTTCACTCTTCATAGCTACTTTAACATCTGTTGGATCACTAACAAACAAGGCAAAAGTGCAAGCCTCCCCCTCAATTTCAAAAAGGAGGCGTGGAATTTTGTCATGTTCACTCCTTCGTAGTTGAACCGACTCAGTGTTTGTGTCTTTCTGTGAAGGCTTTAAGCTATTGCTACTAGTTGTTGCTAAGGAGAATCATATTGGAAAGTTAACTTATGGACTAGTTGGTTGCTGTTCCTGAATTTCTTCGACCTGTTCTTCACTTACAATTGGATCCAAGGTAAGTATTGGCTTTTTTGTAGCTTCCTTCTAGCTCACTTTTTCATTGAACTGAACAATTCGACTTACAACAATGTTCTTGCCTTTAGGATCATATAGTATGTATGCCTTTGAATTCAAGCAATAGCCAACAAAAATATATTTCTTGGATTTCTGATCTAATTTGCTTCTCCTAGAAGTTATTAAGGCGAAACATACGCATCCAAAAACTTTCAAATGACCTATAGAGAGTTTTGATCTATGCCATGCCTCGTACGGTGTCATATTCCATACTACCTTAATTGGAGAGATATTGATTAGATAGATAGTTGTTTCTACAACTTCTGCCCAGAAGTTGTTAGCTAAGTCTTTGGACTTCATCATTGATCTCGCCATTTCAACACTGGTTATGTCTTTTTGTTCTGCTATTCCATTCTGCTCTAGGGTATCGGGTGCAGTGAGCTCTCTTCGAATGCCTTGCTCTTCACAGAATTCATTGAATTCTTTTGAGAGAAACTCTACCCCTCGATCTGTTGCAAGCACCTTCAGTTTACTGTTGCATTGCTTTTCGACGAGGGCTTTGAAGTTTTTGAAGCGATCCAATGCTTTGGATTTTAGATTTAGAAAATACACCCAGCATAGTCTCGTGTAATCATCAATAAAAAGTAAGTACTTACTTCTTGCATGAGACTCTGTCTTCATTGGTCCACATAGATCTGCATGAATCATCTCTAGTCTCTTTGCAGCTCTTCTTGATTGTAGTTGGGGCAATGATCTCTTTGCCTATTTGCCTAAGGCACGCCCTTCACATACGTGCTTGAGCTCCTTGATAGTAGGCAAGCCGTTCACCATATCTTTAGTAGCAAGTAACTGCAGCCCCTTTCACATTTAAATGTCCATATGGTTGATGCCAAATTTCTAATTCATTAAGTCTGCTGCTCATTAATGTGTGAGTTTCTTTGCAAGAAAAATTGATAGGAAACATCTTGAAATGTCCATATGGTTGATGCCAAATTTCTAATTCATTAAGTCTGCTGCTCATTAATGTGTGAGTTTCTTTGCAAGAAAAATTGATAGGAAACATCTTGTTTTCTATCATCTTGGCAAGCGATATAATATCACCAATGCCTTGCTTAATAGTACAAGTGTCTTTCTCAAATAGAACCGAGTGTCCACATTCAATTAATTGCCCTACACTAATTAAATTGTGTGCTAGACCAGGTGCATAGTGGACATCCTTAATTAATTTCTCTCTACCATCAACAGAAATGGAAGCTGTACCTCTTCCTTCAATCTGCACTTGTATATCATTTTCCAAGCGTACGTGAGCCTTATAGTTTTCATCTAGTTTCTTGAATTTGTCTCTTCCTCCTGTCAAATGATTTGAACAAGCACTGTCATTGTACCAAATTTCTTTCAGAGTGCTTTGAGAACTTACATGAGTTATGAAGATATAATCTTCAGGCTCTCGTTGTTTTGCATATTCGACTTGATCTTTGCTCCAATAGTCATGTTCTTTGTGTCCATGCTTCTTGCAGTAGGTGCACTGGATAGAGCTTCCACGTCCACGTCCTCTTCCTCAGAAAGGATTCCTACCTCTTCCTCAATACTGAGAATATTTTCTTTGCTCCCCTTGGACCTGAAAAGCTTGCTCTTCTTCTTGAACTGTTGTTCTATTGATTCTTACTTCATGTGTTTGTAATGAGCCCATCAGCTCATCAATTGTGAGAGTGGACAAGTCTTTAGATTCTTCTATAGCTGCAACAACATGATCAAGTTTTGGAGCCAAACTCCTTAGTATTTTCACTACCACAGTCTCATCACTTATCTTGTCACCATACGCATGCATTTGACTGACAGTACTTGACACTTTAGCCAGGTACGTTTGTATTGTCTTATTACTGTTCATGCTTGCCATTTCAAATTCTCTGCGTAAAAATTGAAACTTGACAGTTATTACCTTTGCTGAGCCTTGATACTCAGTTTTCAAAATATCTCATGCTTACTTTGATGATGATGCTGTAGCAATTCTCGAGAATATTGACTCATCCACTGCTTGTTGGATGAAAAACAAAGCCTTAGCATCCTTCTTCAGATTTTCTGTGTCGTGTGTCTTCAGTACCTTCTTCATCATAGCCAGTCTCAACAAATTCTCACAGCTCCTAAGATTTGAAAAGAGTTCTCATCTTTATGCTCCAAAACTCGTAAGCTTCACCGTTGCATATAGGGATTTGGGGCTGTGAGACATTCACTGCAGTGCTATTTGAGGCCATAATTTGTAAGAAACGAGAATAGGAATATCAAACAGCCTAGTTTCAACCTGTCTCTGATACCACAATGTTGGAAGTAGCAGAGAGAATTGCTGTGCTGTCTAGTTATTGAGAGAAAGATGCCTTTCAAATAGGCTTACAAGAGAGACGTTAAAGTCTAACAGACTTATTTAAGGAAATCTGAAAGTAACGTTCAGAAATAAAACAAACTCTATAGTTACTGAATCTTGAAGGATTCAATTAACAAAACAACTTTGAATTAGTCATAGCCTTCAACAAAGTATTCATTAACATTTCGTTTTGTGGCTCGTGTTTGGTGTCATTAATTTTACTTCTATGTTGCAGGTGGGAACTGCTCTTGATAGAGTGGAGCAGCTTGTTGAAGAGCAAAGTCTAGACCCATTGTCTTCAGAAAAGTATGCATCTTCTGTTTTTGGTCGCACATGGATTTCTCATATTAGCCAATAAAAATGACATATACTTCTAATTGCATTTTTTCTTGTTCTTTTCTATTCACGGAGATGGATTTATACAATTATACTTTCCAGAAGCTGGAACGGCCAAGAATTAGCTTCTTGAAGCCTTTGCCAAGCCTCATAGACGGGCTTTATATAATTATATCAGCTCTCTATCAGAATAATTATGACTTGGATTGTTTGTTTGTTGGTTGTTAATGGTTCAGGTACAGTCTATCTTTCTTGGGGGAATAATTGGTTCTTTATAAAATCTAGTATCTTTCTAGTATGGAATTCCTAGTTTCAAAGGAAATGAATACAAATGCATCACAGACACTCTAAGAATGAGTTAAGTTTCCTTTTGTACAACTAGAACTTTTCCTGAGCTTTTTGCACCTTTACCAAAAGATATTCAAATAATCAGTTGTCTATCTCTATGTATGAGTTCTATCAAAAACTGCAGGGTGGCATAATGATTGAAGTTGTTAAAAAGGGCAAAAGCAAGTGGTTTCTATGTAGAAATTCATGATTTGAACACAAAAGTTGTGCATTGTCAATGGTCTTATGTTCTTTCTTGAAATAACAAGATCCCGTGGGGTTACTTTGCAGGACTAATGTATCGGTTGTTGCACAAGATCTATGGACCACCAAGGAAAATGAAATCCGCCAGTTACAGGGTATTCTGGAAAGAGTAAGTGTTGAAGTCTATCATTTCAAACCATTAAACTGTGGTGAATACTGCCAAATACTTCAACAAATGTTACTGGTAAAACATAGTATAATCACTACTTCAACAGATTTATGGCTTGATTTTTTAGTGAACTCCACAGGCCCTGTATGTTTAGAACTTATCTGATTGATGAAGTGAAGGTTTGATATTCCCACTTTGTTGTTGTGAAGTGTATCTTTAGTCTGACTTGGTAAAATATTAGGTCATGTAGCCATTACTTTTTTGTGCCTTAAGAATTACTCCTCAGACATAGGTCTATGTACCTGTCGTTTTGTCTGTTAGATTGGTTTTCATGTTTAAGTTTTACCAGAGGTCTATGTTTCTGGAACATTCTTGGGTTAAAAATGGTTTTGCAATTACCTTCACAGTGAATTTAAACCTTTTCCTTTCATCTTATTCAACTACTTTATATTAATGAGTGAAATTCATTTAATCTCTTTATGCTATAAAATTTGCACCCTTAAAGTTGGAAGTTCTTTGGCAGCTCCAAAAGTGGAAATCTCTATCTTGTTGCTCAGTTACTTGGTTTTGGACTGAATAGTTGAAGGTAGAAGGTTGTATAATGTATCTGTGATTATCTTAACTGTCTACCAATCCTTTTAACACATTTTTTGGCTTACCTGGCTGAAAATCCCTTTACTTTCATGGTCATATTGCTTAAAAGGAGAAATATACTGTTTTTAAGATCTTGAAAAATATCTTGATTGTTAGGCTGAAGAGCAGAACTGCCTCATCCGATCTCAAATTGAACTACTTAAGAAAAGAATGCAAGACATTCCAGGCTCAGGAGAAAATATACAGAAGGTTTGATATTGCTATTCCTAATTTTTACTGGTACTTGTAGTAGTAAATGAGGTAATGAATTGTGTTGCTGAAGGTTGATGTACACATTTGATTTAGCTAGAGATAGCCTTAATTAACAGTTTCTATATACGCCAATGTTGCAGTTGAGAAAAACGATTTCAAACTATGGAGCATGCATTAATGGTCTTTGAGTCGCAGAAGGAGAGAGTACATATAATGTAATATGCGTTGGTGAATATGTGTAACAAACTCTGTACTCTTTATCGTGTATTTTGCACCTCTACTAGCTTAATATGCATGATTCATATATTGGACTAGTACTTGATGCTTGAAGCATGATGACGAGTTATATTGTTTGCTTGATTGTTAACAGCGTTAATGGCATTACTTGTAGTATGGCTCAGAATGAAGATTGTGAGATGGGAACAATGTAGAAAAAGATTGTGATGTGACTTGCTTAAAGAATATGTAGTAGAATGTCCTTGACATTGAGACAGATGGCACTTGCCTGAAAATCTGAATAAAGAGTTAACTCGTTGAATCTGGGCCTACTCATGGGAACTCCAAAACTGAGGGTAGTTTAGCTTAAAATTATATTTTCTGTTCTTGTTTTTAGTTTTTTTAATTAACAATGTTCTCAGGATTGAAAAAGCTGATCTGCTACAGTACTTGGTTTCTGTTAACTTACTAAAACCGGCCGGAACAAGAAAGTGAAAAGTATAACAATGGTAAACCTACCTCCACATTTTGTTAATTTTCTGGAAGTCATAATCTGGAATCCTTCTGATGGAATTATATGCCTGAATGTTAGATCTATTTGTATGTAATAGACTAGTAGCAACACATGATGGGATAACTCATTAGAGTCAAGCAGGCGTGTGTCGTGGACGACTCGCTTCTCTTTTTACGTTAGAAATCCTTGTAAATTTATAACTTATAGTCCATATGCGACATGTACACTGATTTGGCAACAACATTATCATTGAGAAACAAAAACCATACCGTTCATGATGAGTTGAAATCTTTATCAGACAAGTCATGGCCTACATGTGACATTCTTAAGAGAAAACCTACAACTGATAAAATGACGATGGCCAAGGATCATGGGATGGCAGAATGGCTGTTAAGTAGCTGCCTACTTTGAATGAGTATATACAGAAAGTTGAGATCAAATCTTTTATTTCGGTTATGATATTTGTATTATATTTTATTAAAATTTATCTATATATTTATATATTTTTATAAATATATAAATAAAATTTAATAAAATAGAATTAAAATAAAATAAGTGAATCAGAAGATTTAATGTGTGAAAAGTTTTCGTACGTTTCGTGATTTTCATGCTTGTTTAATGAAGTAAACGATGTGGGGATGAATGAAAATGACAATTTGGTTTTTATTTCATGATTTGACACGAGGGGACAAGTCAGGGACAGATGTTCTTTACAGATGCAGTTTATAAGGATGATTGATGTATTTCAAGTCAGACTATAGAAAGTCAATGAAGAAAATTATTCTTGTATTGAGATTGATAATTGAGTGACTTTGAGAATGTGGTAAAAGTTGTTCACATTACGGCAGCCATACGGTCTATTTTGGAGGTTTAGACAACTTTAGTGTAGTACTATTCTTGTTCATCCATCAAGATAAGTTACTCAGTCTAATATTTTCTTCAACGCGTATGTGCAATAATTTCAATGCAAGTAATAGTTATACAGTTAATTCCATTAAAAAATATTGATTTGTTCAACATTTAGCTTTGGAATAAATTAATAAATTTTTAATAATAACGGTAGATTAAGTGTTTTTAACGCACAAGGTTCTTCGTTTTATAAGAGTCTGAAGAGTCATAATATGCGTAACATTTTTTTAATACTTTTATAAAGAAATTATTTCTATTACTTAAATCTGTAACTTTATAATTACAAATGAACAACTTTATTAATTACTTTAAAGTTCACCTTCTATTAATAGATTAAGTGCTAACGTAAAACCAAGTGAAATTATCATAACTTGAGTCTTAGTTTAATTAACTTGAGCATTTATATCCACCATAAGGTTAAAGAAATCATTCCATTTGATCACGTTACTTTTTCAAGTTGTTAATTCTCGAAAATTAAGTGGTAATTCCATAATTCTATTTAAATAGAGGTCATGATAAAGTAAGAAACCCTTTATTTATAATAAAACAAGTCAATCCTTGATATTTATTTTCAAATCAAATTTTGTAGTCAGATGTTCCAAAGTATTCCATTAATCCATTAACAATTTAGAAGAGTATTAATTCTTATCAAACAACCAGTAATAAGATAATTAAAATTTGATAATCCAACATACATTTTATGTCCAAATATACATAAAGATGAACAGTTCCATATTCATGCGAAACTTAATTAACTTTTTATGTTGACGAGTGACGACTACCAAAAAAAATTTCTTGACACAATTTATTTTAGAAAAATAAATTGAGACCAATGCGATAGTGCCAAGTTATCTAGGAACTAAGACAACACAAGATGGTAATGAGAACTGAGAAATATCAAGGAACATGCATGGTTTGGCAGATATTTTTGGGTATACAATAGGAAAATGGTGGGATAAGGAAATATGATAATAGCAGGAGCTCAAACTAACGGAAGTCTTCACTCTTTTAAATCATTACTAGTAAACAAGAATTGCTAATGAATGCAACAACAGTTTTCCAAATCCAATTCTATAGCAACAATTTAATTAGACTATCTCTTAACAAATCATAGACTAATATAATAGGATATGATGAACTTGCACAACTTCATTCTTTTCATATTAGCTAATTTGTTTTTGAATTTTAACATTTATACTAAAATATAAATCATATCATAATGTTTTAAAATATGAAAATTTTTAATATTTCAGATCATATAATTATAACTTTGATTCACAAAATTCTTAATTATATTAAGAGTCTTTCAATTAAGTATCAACTAAACGGGTATTTTGAACCTAAACATTTATGTCAGAATATAATTTGAATCGTAACATTTTGAAACGTTCAATTTGAACCCTAATATTTTCAAAATATTTTAAACAAACTTTAATATACAAAAAGTTTATAGGCGATAACTATTTATAAGTGAAATGGTTATGTCTAGTAGTAGAGCTCAGATGGAGATATTATAGATTGTGTTCACATATGGAAATTACTTGACGCCCAAGTTAGCAAAGACGATGTCCTACTAGAATGATTTTCAAGACCTTTTTTCTCCCTTATATACCTAAGATGAGAGGAGGAACTTGTAAGGAGTCTTTTATGTTAATTTTTCAGGTAATAGACTCCAATTTGATACAAGATAGTAAAACTCATTTTTAATTGAAAAATAATAAATAATGCCACATAAGTGTTGACATAGCATTTAATTAACGAATAGTTAATTATGTTAAGTTTTTCATCCATTTAAAATCTTTTTTGAATGTTTTAAAAATATTAGGGTTCAAATTGAATGCTTTAAAATGTTAGATTTTAATTTGTATAATGATGTCAAGGTTAAGGTTCAAAGTACACTTTTAACCACTAAGTATTATGCAAGCTTATTTCATTACCATCCACACTTTACCGTTCAACCACCACTAGTATATTTGTAAGTGAAGGAAAGGGTTGTTGGATAGAGAGATGAGCTTTTGGAATTCATTGAATATGGGTGGTTTGGTTAGTGGAAAACTAAATGAAAAGTTTTTCTCTATAGTAATCTTAATAATCAACTAAAAATACAAACATTTTTGTCTACAATCTAGTGGCACTCATTTCTAAGACTTCTAGTTGTTCTTTCCTTTCCCTTCTCTCATAGACTCCAATGCATTATGACAATGGAAACCAATTTCAGGCTAGTGATTTTAGTGTTTGTGGTTTAGTTTGATGTGTTTACTGCAATAGAGACATTATAATTGGTAACACTATGAAGTCAATTTATCTTTTTTAAAATCATGGATTTTTTTTTTGATATTCGAACTTTGTTCGTTCTTAGATCTACTCTATATTCTCTTTCACTTTTATAAAACTCACAAGTTCTCAACATATTTTTTGGATTTTCACAATAATTTTCTTATATTTGTGTTCTTTTTATTTTTAATTTTAGGGAGATTTTTAGATTGTACTTATACAGATGTCGACTGCATATTCAACAATTCAAACTTTATTTAGAATGAACAAGTAATTACATTGGTAAATTTCATTAAATTTTGAATAATAAAAATGAAAATTTCCACCTTGTTTAGTTGAATAATGTTGGTTCCAAGTTCGGCTTGTGCTAAGTTAGGAAATTGTTGCTTAGTAGAAGGCTTTTAGCTCTTTCTGCAAAGAACTCTCTCTTAGTATCTCTTCCATCAAACATTATATTATTGATCATCTCCTATAATGATTTCATAAAGGAGTGGTTTGATATCAGGAATGGCAAAATAAAAGTTAAGTCTGGTCCAATTTAGTTTAGCCCAATCCAAAATTGATGGTTTTTTTAACCTGAGTTGACCATCTTTAGAAAAATTCTAAACTCGAATTTGATCCAAAACCTAACTTTTTTCTTAACTGAAATGAACTCATCTAATTGTCCTCCATCCTTGAAGTAGCCCTAGATCAATAATATGATCACTACTAATTCCCTTACTTAAGATACTAAAAGTAAGAATGAGAGTGTCATCACCATTGTTAAAGTATGAGTCTTTATCAATTACGGTGACATATATAACAGAAGATGAATTGAAACTTCTGAAACTCTCACTTTGATGGGTGACAATGGAAAGTTCTTAAGGCTATCTCTTCCTCTCTACATAACTACTCTCTTTCTTTTGCTTTTTTTTATACTCTCCTTTATTTCTCTTTCTTTTTTGTTTTAACAACCTCTTTCGACCCCTTTAATTCTTGCGTATTTTAGTTAACCTAAACACTTTTGTTTGTAACATTTGTTCCTTTAGTTATTTTGTTTATTTATTTATTTCATTTTTAATTCCTTGTTTGTTTTATTTACTTATTTGTTTTTTCTTGATTTATTATTTATTTATTTATTTATTCTTTATTTCTTATTTTGATTTTTCATTTTTGTAGTTATTTGTTTATGTATTTGTCTATTATTTTCTTCTAATCATTTTAAAAACCTTTTCTTTTTTTTTGTGGGTATATCGAAAACAACCTTTTTACTTGTTAAAGACAAGGCTACGTACTTCTGAAAGTTCCCAGACCATACATCTCAGCTGGATTCCTATTGGGATGTTTTTGTTATTTTTTACTCTTTTTTACTTGTCTCATTCATCACCTTTGTTTTTTCCTTCCATTATTATTTTTTGCTCTTTCATTCTCTCTCTTCTATTTACCCTTTATTTCTTTTTTTCTCTCCTTTTCATTTTCTTGATTATCCATCTTTGCCTTTTTTTTTTCATTCCTTATAAGATTTATCTCTCAGGCTTGTTCTCCCTTTATGCTTTTATTGTCGTCTATTTCTTATATATGTTATCTCTTATGTCTGGTAGTTTTGGCGATTAAGAGGGCTTAGAGATATTAATGAAGGATGTGCAAAGTTTGAATCTTTGTGGAGTCAAGTTGGTCAGATTGAGTCTCAAATTAGATTCGAACTGGCTAGTTTGAGCTTTAGGCCACCTAAAGCTTAATTGAACTTGGGCTTGTGCAATATAATCTAGATCCAATCAAGCTTTAATTTAGTTTTAGGGTACTTATAAAGGGGCTTCAGATCAGGCCTAGATAGTCTCAAACCTAGCTCGACCTAATTCATTATCAAATCTATTAGGTATAATCGAGAATTTGAATGAGCTCTTCAGTGCCATATAAGTAGTGATGATTACACACAACTTGCTATCTTTAGAGCAATATACGCAAAAGATAGGTTAAGTGTTAGTGTTTCATATTAGGGATTTTAGGAAAAATTGTTTGTGAAATTAGAGTAAATATAAAATTGTTTTAATTTTAGTGAATGGTACTCACTAATGTAGCATATGAACCATGTGGTATTTGTAGTTCTGTACAAAGAATAAAAATAAAATAAAAGTGGCATATCATTGCTAACATGTCTATATATTTCAGTGTAAATGTTAGGTTTCAAAAGAGACATTTTACTTGTGCTATTAGTTGTGTAAAAATGGATTTTGCATTTAGTACGATCAATTCCTATGTTCTTATATATATATATATATATGATGGGTTCTAAGGGAATTTGGTTGGGCTAGGAATAAATAAGCCCATATAACATCATATATAAACCTAAAACTTTAAGGTAATGATTTATGAGTCTCAAATTTGTACATAACCTACTTCATTTTTATGTCCCTTTTCAATATGAGATAACTTTACTTGTGAATATCCAACCTTTACCGATGACAAGATAATCCATCTACATCTGATTAGCTACCTTTTAACCCATAGTTAATGGAAAGATAAATGAGTCAATCCATCTACATCTAAATATGACTTTTGGTTTCTAACTTTCTACATTGAGATTAGAGAATAGAGAAGCTTATAGAATGTAGATATGGTTTGATAAATTTATGGCTTGGGCCTTGAGTGCTTGATACTTAAATTGTCATTGGTCATTGAGAATTTGAATGGTTGTGAAATTTGTGGTTTTTATCAATTACAAGTTTATGACTAAAATTAATTAATTATGTCAAAGTGTAAAGTGAGTTAATTAATTATTATTAATTAAATATATTCTTAATTTAACATGTAAAATTATTTGGATATGGAATTTAGAGATAAATTAATAATTAAAATTTAATTTTGTGAATATTAACTATTTTGTCAAGAAATATATCTAAATTATATAAATTAGTGTGATTTTTGATTTAACTATGTTTGAACTTTCAATATTAACTTATTTAACTAGTTTTCTAAATTAATTAATATTAAACTAAATTAAAAGGATTCATTTGTAATATAAACTTAAAGTTTAAGGATTATTTATATGTGCGTGTGTGTTTATTCTTTATGATTTACAAAGGAAAACTAGAAATAATGGTAAAATTATAATATTGATAAAAGATAGAAAATTGGGAATTTATGGTTGAATTATGTAATAATACATAATGAGTTATACTTGTAAGTTTATGGTTGAATTATGTAATCACACAAAAATAGGCTATAGTTGTGACGTTATGGTTGAATTATGTAATCACACTAAATGAGTTATAACTATGGTTGAATTATATAATCACACAAAATATGTTGTATTTGTGATTTACGTTTGAATTATATAGTTGCACAAAATGGGTTATAGTTATAAGTTTATGATTGACTTATGTAATCAATTAAAATGGGTTATAGTTGCGAAAGTGAAACAATCGTTTGTATAAATTAGTGGAGTTCATTTACATTTCTATATCATATGATTGTTGAAAAGTTGTTGTTGCTCTATTTGTTCTTGTTATTTTATATAACTTATTTTGCTTTTTTTTTCATGTCATTAGTAGTTGTTAATAATGATTCTTGAACTATTGACTTTGAATATAAGATGCATGTATATTTTTAAAGTTCAATTTATGTGTATCTTTTTATAATCTAAGATGTGAATTTGTTTTGTTTAGAGTTAAGTAATACACATTTTTTAATAATAGTTGACATTGAAAATATTAATTTAATATTGACTTATGTCTTTATTTATTTTACAAATAAATGGAGGGAAGTTCAAGTCTCATGATAATTCAACCAATTCAAGTTTAGGAAGATTCTGGGCTCATTCTAGATTGGTTCCTCGAATGAAGAACCATACCATTTCTTTGTATTTGTAACAATCATTTGAAAAATAGAGGAATCACTAGATTAAAGAAGCATTTAACTAAGATCAAAGGTGATGTGGAGCCTTGTAAAAAAGTGAGCCATACTATAAAATGGCAAGTGAAGACTTTGCCTGAAGAGTATCATGATGAAAAAGATAGAAGAAAAAGGTTAAACTATAAAATTAGCTCTGGAATTCCTTTTATGGTGGTCAAGATGATATTAGGGATATTAAAGGTGGTATTCCTACACAACAAGAAGGGAATGTTACACTTGATGTGAGAAAAAGAAGAAGATAAGTGTCTAACTTTTTTGCACCGTGAACAACTCCTAGAGCTCAACCTTTAATTTGTAATGCCTTGTAATCTAAAGAAGTGGCTCATAATGTAGACATAACAATGGCTAGATGATGGTATGATTCAGGTATAACATTTAATATTGTCTAGTCTTATTATTACCAACCTACGGTAGATGTTATTGCCACTTATAGTCTAGGATATAAAGCTCCTTCAATTGATAACTACATAGGTAAACTTCTAAGCAGTTTTATTTATGAAATAAACAGTTATTTGGATGAAATAAAAATGGCTTGAGTTATTTATGAGTGTTCAATCATGTGTGATGATTGGAAAATAGAAGATAAAAGCCTATTACCAATTTTTTTGGTTTATTATGCAAAAGAGACAATGTTTTTGAAGTCTATTGATGTATATAGCCTTATTAGAAATGTTGATACTTTGTTTCAAATATTTGATGAAGTTAGCCTAAAGAATGATTATGCTTACAAAGCAAGTATAATTTTTTTCATTGAACTCCTTATGCTACACATTGTATTGGCCTAATGTTGAAAAATATAGGAGATGTTATATACTTTTCTATCATTGATGAAAATGTGTAGAAAACAAAAAAATGACCAAGTTCATCAATAATAGTGCATGGTTCTTGAATTTCATGAGAAAATATTTTACCAATAATTAGAATTTGTTTTGTCATACTCTTACTAGATTTGTAACTAATTTCTTATAACTTTAACGTTTTGTTATAACTTTAACGTTTTGTTCTAGTGAAGATGAGGATGAGGTGAATGTTTATAAGTAATAAGTGATTTGCACCTCAGCATGCTATGTTTAATGCTAGAGTGAAGGTTTCTACAATTATACTTGAAGATCATAAATTTTGGTCCTTATGTCAATTTGTCATCTAAGTTTGTGAGTTTTTGGTGAGAATACTTTACTGGCTAACAATGATGAGAAAGTAATAATGTGTTATTTTTATGATGTCATTAAGAGGGCGAAGGAAGCAATCAAGGCCGATCTAAAAATGTATCTTCTTTGTACACACCTTATCATGCATTCATTAATAAGAGATGAGAAAGATAACTTTATTCTATGTTGTTTATAGTTGGGGCATTTTTGAATCATAGTGTCTATTTTAGACCAAGTTTTATAAAGAAATATGAAGTTAATAGGAGAATGCTATTAACTATTATAATAATTGTTGCCCATGAGATGATATAAGATCTCTTAAGCTAAGAAATAAAGGTCTATAAGGATGCTTTAATGATTTTGGGATGCTAAATGCTATTTTTCAAAGAGACAAAATTAATCCAAGTATATATTTTTCACTTTATTATTTGTTGAAATTAATAATCACTTTATTTTATTTATAATGTTAATTTTCTTATCTTATAGTTACTTGATGAGACCAATTTAAAAGTTCTAGAATTGCAAAGGTTTGTAATTCTAATTCTGAGTTAATTGTGAGTGCAACAGGGTGTGAATGAAATTTAAGCACATTTGAATTCATTCATTTAAATAAAATGAATATATTGGAACATAAAAGATTAAATGACTTGCACTATAAGAAAAGTAAGAATTAGCAATGGAAAATTACTAATAGAAACAAAACCGTTGCAAATTACTCTCGAAAAATCAATTTCTATCGGTAACATTGACGAGAAAAATTCGTTTAGCGGTAGTAGTAATATCTGTCGATAAATATGGAGAGAAATCATCCTGGAAAAATTTTTGACGGACTTTAGAGACGGTATAAAATGCCTATTGGTAAAGAAGGCGGGAATTGTTAGCAGAATAAAATTTTTTTGAGTTTATCAACAAAAATTTGTCTATCAGTAAATTTCATCAGTAAATTTTCAAAGTAAACATCGTCGTCTGCTTTGACTTTAGCATTTTAAAATAACACCAAACAACGTCGTTTTCTTTTACATTTAACTCACTCGAATGCTCCTCCTCACCCCCCACTTGCGTCTCCTTCTTCATCTGCTTCATCTTTCCTTTTGTGTGATTTTCTTCTCTTTAATTTCTCTGTCATCGACTCCTCTTCTACTCGTCAATGTTTGTCTTCTCCAGCCACTGTCATTGTGTCCTTCGGTAGAGGTGTTTTTGTAGCTACTATCATCTATTTTTCGTATATTGGATGAAAGGTAGTTTAGGTATTTGATTACTTTTGTTTATTTGTGTATTCTGTGATTGGAAAACAATTTTAAAGGTATAAATGTTAGTGATGGAAGGGACAAGACGTGATGTTGATTATGATGTTGAAATGAATTTCTGATGCTTGGAAGGTGTTTGACAAAATGTTTGTTTTTTGAAAAAATGATTTCAATTCTTTATTTTCAATTCTTTTTGAGTATGAATTTCATAATTTTCCTTTTATGATGATTTGTAGTTGGTCTGATTACGAGGCTATTAGTTTATTTGTCTAATTTAATTGCTTTTTCATAACTTTTTATTACCATTAGTCATGATTTCATTTGGTTTTGAGTTACTCTATAAAAGTTTTGTCATGAAATACCAAAAGTACCCTCTTCAAGCACTTGAAATGTTTAATTCTATTAAAAATGAAGATGGATTTGCACACACACTTATTACATGACTTATAAATGCATGGTTGACAAGCTTGGATTCAAGGACACTTGGATTCAGGTTGAAATATGTCACCAAAGAGAAAACAAGATATGATGCGACTAAGGTTTTGACCACGATTTGGAGCCAATTACTTTCCAGGTGAAGCATCACATTCTGTAGTAACAACCAAATCAGATATTGTACCTCTAGCTACTACATTTCCATTTGAGGCATCACCTTCCGTACCTGTTGCTACACTATCCACTACCCCTATACTGACAGAGATATCAGGGGTAAACAATGCGGATGAAGGAGACGACCTCTAGTTTGGAGCTGATGGAAGAACTTACATCACAATTGTCGACAATCTGTAAGTAAAAATACATGAAACACCATATGTTTATAATTAAGTTATAGGTTTAAATTTAAAAAATGGTATAAAATTAATTGTTTTAATATTAGGTTGACTCCATTTGGATCGTGCTTAAGAAACATGATATCTAAAATCAAGGAGAAGATTGATATTGAGGGTTATATATGGAAGAATATATCTCAAGCGACAAAGGAATTTTACTTGATTTTTATACATTAATTAGATAAATATTACATTATATACATTAATTATCTTGAGGGTTTTAATTGATTTTTATACATTAATTATATAAATATTACGTTATTAATTAGATCTACAGTTATCTTGAGGGTTTTTAATTGATTTTTATATATTAATTAGATAAATATTACATTATAAGTACTTATCATATGTTTTTCCTTTTGTTTCAAATTTTTTTAGGGATTCTGAATTTGACACGATTATTTATAAAGCATGGGAGAGACAAGCAAGTACACGTTATCGAGACTTTGTTGGTATGATACACAACATTGGTATATGACCGCCTTATATTTTTGAACAAATATGGAATCGTTAGCAGTAGTATTGGACATCACCAGAGATAATGTCTATTTCAGAGCGTAATTCTACCAATAGATATGGAGGACCAGGGGAGAGAGTCTTCCCGTACATACTGGAGGATCTATTACCCACCACGAGTATGCAGAGAGACATGTAAATATCTACACTTTTCATTTATATTCTGATTTTTTTTGCTTTGGTGTACTTCAATTTAATTTGATGTATGAATTTTGGAATAAAAATATGTGTATTATAAAGAATGATAATGTTATAAATGTCTGGTGCCATATATGACTATGTTATTGAGTTACTTTCTTTGTTCAATAGGGGGTAAATGTCATAAAAGTAGAGGAAATTCTATCAAAAATTTGATAATTGTAGTTTACTTATAACATTTTATTCTAATGCAGGAAAATTCTATGGGCATGAAGCCTAAACCCCATCAACTTTTTTTGCACATTCACACTAAGAAGCATGACGATGTGACCTTCGTCAACACATGATGTAGAGAACTAAATGTATGTGAAATTTATGTTTTTATATTAATGCTTAATAATTATCACTTACTAATATAAACATTGCCTTCTGATATGACCAAATACAAGAAAGCATTTAAAGATAGTCTCAGTAGTCTGAAGATGTTGATGAGAGTCCTATCTTCATACTGTGGGTGGTAAGAACCGTGGTGCAAGGATATTTGGCTTATGTTCATTTGTGAACACATGCTATCCGCAATCCTCCACATCCAGTACAATAACATCTAGTAGGTGATCCACACCTAATGAAGTTCATAAGCTTCGGAACACAATACAGACATTGGCAATTCAGTTGCAACAGTCAATGAAGTACATAGCTCAGCTCTGTAATGAGGTAGATGAGTTAAAGGGTAGGAGCAGTACCTCATCGTATCAATCAGAGCATCCGTGGTAACCAAATAAATAGCGTACTTGTAGTCATTCGTATGAATTAAATACTTATTATGTACAAAATAATTTTTATTATCAATTAAGATAATTTTGCTTTATATCATTAATCAACTTTCTGTTTTAACAAATTCAATGTAGAAATAAATCAAAATATTATCAACAGATAACTGATAACTGTATAAATTATGCATTAACCATAAGGTCATCAAATAAAATTAAAAGCAGAAAAAATTAAAAAAACAATTTTAGTAAATTTACCAACAAAAACAAAGTTTGTTGGTAAAATCTATTCGACAATCTTTCTGTCGCTAAACTTACTGATGGCACATAATAACTGTTGGTATATTCACCGTCGATAACAAAAAATAAATGTTGATAAATTTGCGACGGACAATCCTAGTTCGTCGTAAATTATGACCTACGGACGTTTCTCTGATGCCTTCGTCCATCGGTAAATTCCGTCGCTAACTTAGCTTACTGACGAAATGTGTAGGTTTTCTATAAGTAATTTTTGTAGCTAAACTTCAATTTTCTTGTAGTGTTGGTCTTTAGTTGATATTAGTTAAAGCTTCGAGAAAGATATGTTATGATCATTTATTATTATTAAGTTGAATATAATTTCTTAATACTTTAACTTTATTTGTTTATTAGGACTCTTAATAGAACAATTAGTCCTATAGATCTAGTTTGCCTTGATCATATTGATCTTTTAGTAGATTGGGTTTCTAAGAAACCGGGTTTTATATATAAGAGTGACTTGGAAGATAATCTTGGATGAGAAAGAATTGATATGTCATTTGGTGCAATGAATTTGAATGATGGTGACAATGAGGCTCCTCTCAATAATGAGGATTTTATACTAAATGAGAATTGAAGTCAATACAATTTAAGCTTATATTCAATTGAATGTAGTTCCAGATTTTTATTTCTTCTTTTCTTTTAATTTCGCTTATAGTTGATGCATATGTTAAATTCTATATATGTATTATAAATATAAAACTTTTAACTGCAAAAATTTTTATTTCAAGTTTCACTTTTGGTTAGTTGTGTTCCTTGACACAAACTCTTATTGTAATACTTATGGAGTCATAGAATTGTATTATTCTTTCTATTTGATGTTTTGATGTAATTATTGTTTATTATATAATAAAATTGTAACATTTTAAGTACGTTATTATTATCCTCGGTTTTATATCTGTATGATGATTAAACAATCTTTTAATATTACTTGTGGTTATTATTTATAAGTGAAATATGTAAAAAGTAATATTAATAGAAATAAATAGATTGTTGTTATTTCAAAATTTTATTATTATGATTTTTGGAGACAAGATTGATATAAAATTAAAAATTATATAAAACCATATATTGAGGCTTTATTTTGTAAAATTTTTAAAAATTTCAGGAACAATTTTATAATTTTTAAAAATTACTTGCAACGTTACCTAGTATTGACTAGTACTGAAACCAAATTTGGTACTTGTACCATTATGGTATTCACAACATTGATGTAGCTTAAGGTTCAAAAAATAATGTCTATATTTGATTGGATAGGAAGAATTAAAGTTTTTGATCATAAAATTTCTTCATTCTATATAGGGTTTAGCTCGATTAAAGGTTTTTGGTTCAATTTGTGATAAGGATAAAAATAAATTGAGTTTGCTTGACACTAATTCATTGAGGATGGTCTCAATTGCATATGATGAATATGATTTTCTAAGGTAAGACTCTTGTTTGAGTTAGATCATAAAGGTGAAATAAGTAACCTAGATACAATTTTATTAGTTATTGTGATGGAGATAAGAAGGACATGATTTGAACTAAATTTTCCATAAACTAAGGGCAAGAAAATAGACATCGTGTGGGATATAGGTAATCCATATACATTATTATTATGTAGATGGACAATACCATGATACTAATTTGCAATGCTTAGGACATAAATATCAAAAGTAATATGATAATTATCCCCTATATTCAAATGTCAAGGTGCTAGAGAATTGCCAAAAGATTGTTATGGTGAGATGTATTGAGACAAATGATATGATTAAAGACAAGATAACCTATGCGTACTTATAGATTTAGGGAGGACGAGATTGATATAATTGGTAGTGATGACGATTAACAACAGTTGTATGATTCCTATACTTGTATATTTGACATAGTCTATACTTTTCAAGCACCATTATTGTTATTAATCAGATGAGACCTTGTTGATTGAGGAGAATACTATTATGGTGGAGTAGATGGCTTGGGAAGAAGTAGAGTTGACTTTTTTTTGATAATGACGTAAGCAATTATAGTAACATGAGAGCTTTATTGAAGTATCTCATGAGCTATATGTTCTCCATGTAATTTAGAAAACAAAACTACATGAGGATGTGAATTTAAAGTTGTGATAATGTTATGATAGTCTAATCCAATATTGTAACAAATTATGAAATTAAATTTTGTGTAGGAGACGGATCTCACAACTATAGTAAGTTTGTCAACTAGAGCCTTTTCCTTTTGAAGATACTCTAATATAATATGATCACTCTTTTTTAACTACTGCAATTCTATTTGAATTTGAAGTTGTCTTTTGTGTGAGATTGACTTAAATGCATTTGGTAAGGTTTGCCAAACATCACAAGAGGATATTAAACTGATGATATACACCTTCAGTAAAGAATGAAAGTATCCATAAGAATAACATTTGTTCTTTTTTAAAATAAGAATCACAAGCTAGATTGACTATTTAACGAGTAGGATAGGAAAAAAAGAGACAATTTGGGGTGGTGAAGAGAAATTTAGATTAATAAACTTGTATAGAGTTTAGTAATTTAGAAGAGGAATGAAATAAATCTTTCATGTGAGACAAATTTTTGGATTCAATTTAACTAAAAAGATGTGGTATAAGGAGGAAGATAAGATAAGATGAGTTGATGTTGTTGACCTAAGTTGTGAATTATTAAAGGTTGTTCTTGTGTAAGAGAAAAATTTTCAAACTTTTAATATCATATAAAAGTAGGAGAAGATGTGGTATTTTTGTATTAAATGAATGATTTTGTTAAGACTATGACTGTAACTTTTAAAAAGAAATATTATTAAGGATAATTATCATCATATGATAACAATTATCCTTAATAAATACAAACAAAAATATGTATAAAGAATAAAAAAATACATTTAATCTGATAAATACAAACAATGAGATAATAAAGAGATTGATATAGTACGACACTTGAGCAATAGAGTTCCTCTTCATCTAAAGGTTTCTTCTTTGATTTGCAAAGGCCAATGACGAGGTAATTTCAGAGGTTTTGATACTCTGGCCCAACTATTCCCACTGTTGCCTAATGTTCTAAGGGACGACTCCATCATTTAAACTCTGGAACCTAGTTGTCGATTCTCCAACCAATCTTGTCATCACATCCTAAATCGAGTCTTATCTAAGGTACCTTGGTTTTTACTATTATGGCATAATTTTATCTATCATTAGACATCTTTTATCTCTTGGCTTGCAATTAAAAATCGACTCAGGACTAAACGATAATTCCATAGGAATACTAACTCTACTTGCTTGTTATGTAAAATGGAAATAGAGGATTGGGATCATCTCTTTTTTCCTTTGTTTCTTTTCGAGATGATATGGAGTAGGATCCTACATTTGTTACCTGGTACTGGTTCTCCATATTCTTGGGAACAAACTCTCACTTGGGCTATTAGCAATTCTCAAAAGGGAAAGTTAAATGCAATCCTATGCAAAAGAGCCTTTATTTATACCATTTATTGTATTTGGAAGGAGAGGAACTCACGTTTATTTTTCTAAAAATGAAGTAGATGTTGGGAAAATCGGATATTTTTCTCTTTAAGGTAAACAACTAGTGAAGTGAACCGATTCGGTAATATCCAAGAAAGACTGTCAAATGGATTTCTAAGACAGTATTACCATTCTACGTAAAATCTCAGGAAAGGGCAGAGGGGTTACAAACGATCTCACTTAAAACCCGGCCTCCTAGACAGAAATTACGTGCACGGTATATTTATTACAACCTAACCCGTGTACACACATGAACAGTAAATACACCCAAAGAATTGAACACAACACTATAAATATACCCGAAAAATAATATTGAATACTATAAATGTGAAATAAATAAAAGGGATAAGAAAAGAACACACCCGAAAATTGATAACGGAGTTCGGCCAATTTTGCTTACTTCTCCGAGCACCATTTAAGACAACTTGCTCTTATTAAGAAGAAAATACTAAATTTGATATGTATACAAATTTTGAGTATTTATCAAATTTTTGGGATGGATGGAATAGGAGGGGGAGGAGTTCTTTTATAACTTAACAAACTCCTCCCATTCTCATTTTTTCCCAATATGGGATAGAAATTGAGCCAACAAAGTCAACAATAAACACCAACAAAGTCAACAATAAACAACAGTAGAGGCATAGTAGTTTGCTGATACGATTATCAACTGGGTTTGGTCTGCTTTAATTGCAAAAGATTTTCACCCCACTTTATCTCCTAATATGAAGCATATTTGTCACCTCTAACTTGTTCGGTGTTTCTAATTATTCATAGGTAGTTTCTAATTGTTGGCTTTTTAGTTGAGTATATACTTTAACTCATTGTAATGTTGATTTAGTTTTGTCTATAATTATGCCATATTCATTTTTCAAAAAAAAAAAAGAGAGATTGATATAGTCATTAACGTGATTTGTAATGACAGTTTTCTTTAGCATTTATAAATGTTAATTTCTGGAAATTAAAGTCAAAAGCAAAAAATATGAAAGCTTGAATTTTTTGGCATGGTAGATGTCATGTACTCTTTGGTTTCTCCTCCTACATCAATGTAAAATAGTCCTAAAGATTATGTAACCATGCTCTATGGTTGCTTATTCTGATAGCTTCATTTCAACGTTGAATTTGAGATTATGTGCCGTCTTGTTTGGATATTTTGGACAATAACAATTTTAGTCACGTAGTCAAAAGCAAAAAAAATGAAAGCTTGAATTTTTTGGCATGGTAGATGTCATGTAATCTTTGGTTTCTCCTCCTACATCAATGTAAAATAGTCCTAAAGATTATGTAACCATGCTCTATGGTTGCTTATTCTGATAACTTCAATTCAACGTTGAATTTGAGATTATGTGCCGTCTTGTTTGGATATTTTGGACAATAACAATTTTAGTCACTTACATGATAAACCTTGTCCATGTTACAAAAGAGGTACATATAAATATATATGACACATTTTTACAACTTATCGCAGATTCATAATTTGCAAAACTTTCATGCGTAGGTACAGGCTAGCAGTGACCAAAATTTGTCCTAACAATCGTAACACAACAAGGTCATGGGAGGGTGTCAGATTAAAGAATAACAAAAATCTTTGTGGTGTGAAAAGATAGAATGATTAGTGGTGAATGTTTTTTAATTAATTGATAGGATTAAGTCTCCATACGAAAAAAGCTAGACGAACAATATCCCTAAGATACGAATTAAATCTAAATCATCTCCTGGCATACGAAAATAATGGAACCAGACCAAACATGAAACGTCAAATTTTCAATCTTGATATTTTTCATTTCTTGGTACTTTGTCTATATTCACCTTAATTACAAAAGCACTTCCTAATGTCCGTGACACTACTTGGACTGTTGCACCCTTTTTTTTTGTTGCTTTCCAGTCTAAGTTATTACAAAAGAAATGAAAATATATTGGATAATCTGTATTGTTTTGTTGCCTTCCTTTTCTTTTTTCTTTTTCTTTTTTATTGGGTTAGGCAAGAAACTCTGCTGAACGCTTGGGACTTCTTGCTTTATTTTCTTCAGTTTCCTGGTCGAAGTAGGAGGGAAGAGATAAATTTGCGTCGTTGGGATTTAGGTTTGTATGCTGCAGAGTCTTCATCTTCTTGTCGAAAAGAGACAGAAACTAATGGGTCAGGTGCTGGTTTCTAAATATAGAAAGTTGATGTTGGCGTGAAGATGAGAAATTGTACAGGGTACTACTATGACTTGGAGGATAATCTGATGGGTAAGCCATTCTGGGGAACGGCAAAAGGGCCATACTGAATCCCGTTGTGAGAACCCACCATAGACCACCTGCAAGATTCCAACAAATTTGCTCCTCTCAGCACATTCATTACTTTCTATACTTAGATTGCTTTAAAATCCCGGGTAAAAAGGGAAATGTATCTAGTCAGGTCGTGTTCTTTTTACCAACCTGTACTTGGTGGTCAGGTGATGCAGAAGGACCAACATTTCCAACTTGGCTAATTCATTCCCAGGACATGAGTGGAGCCCATTGCCAAATGGTAGAAATGTATTAGCTTTTGGTGCAACCTGTTAAAACCATTGAAAACTAATCGACTCAGTTTCAGTTTCAGAAATGGTGAGGACCGGAAGAACTAGCAGGGAAAAAAAAAAAAGATTGATTGGCTGAATTTCACGAATTATTACATCAAATCTGGAAGGATCAAACTTTTCAGGATCTGGAAAGATTTCAGGACTGTGATGAATGTTTCTGAAAAGGGGTAAAACTTTCCACCCTTTTGGGATAAGATATCCTGAAAACAGATGGAGGAGGAATTAGCAGTTAGCTTAATGAGCATAGTGCTTATACTGAGAAATTTGTTAATGATCGGATTGGAAGAACTGACCTTCATATTCAACATCCTCAACAGCCTCTCTAAAAGTGAAAGACAAAACTGAAGCAACTCTTAGTGTTTCTTGGATCACCCTTGAAGTAATTGACATCTTCCTTGTATCCGCCCAAGTGAGAAGCTTCTCATCTCCTCGCTTTTCTTTACCTTTAATTATTTCTTCTTGCTCTTCCTTTAAGCACACAAAACCAAGCCAATGAAAGAATTAATCTTGTGTCACATCTTATTAAAGCCGTCAACTTGCATCTTTGTTAATAATGTACAAAAGGTGGGACCAAGAGTTCTTACAGTGACAGCTTCAAGGACACTCGGGTTTTCACCAAGGTATTTAAGAATCCATGTTAAAACACTGGCTGTTGTGTCACGAGCAGCAAAAATTACACCAATAATGTTGTCTGCAATTTGTTCATCGGTGAGGTCCCTCTTGTTACTCATGAATGATCCGAGCAAGTCCTTGTGATCAGGCTTCATTTCTCTCCTAGTTGATAGGATTTTAGCTAGGATCTGAGCCAGCTCTTTTCTTGCTTTCATGGCTTTGTTGAAGAGTGTCCCTGGTAGGTTAATGGGCATTGAATTGTATCCCTTCTCAAGATGGTAGTAACAACGTTTTCGATCTTCACCGCTCAAAACCTCATCGTTTCCCAATATGGATAGTGGAGCAACATTGACTGCATACTGCCAAAAAACAAATAAGCAGATAGAATAAGTATCAGTAACGTGAATGCAAAACAGAACAATTTTGCTCTGTTAGGAGCTCACCGTCTTCATTTCTTGGAAGGTGTTCACTTGTCTTCCTTCCCAAGATTGAAGAGAGTCATTGGCAATGGATTCGATGTCGGAGACCATGCTTTTGATAGCCTCAGGCATGAAAGCACGAAGAACAAGCCTCCTCAATTCCGCATGGTAATCTCCTTGGTGAAAGAAGATAGCTTGCTTGCCCAACATCCTCTCTTTGCTAGCAGGATATGTAGGTTTGAAGAGATGAGCTCTCGTCACAAGCACGAATTTTGCAGCTTCAGGGCTTGAAATCATCACACAAGGATAACCCAGTATGTGACTTTTGAAGATAGTGCCATACCTGCACCCAAAAAAAAAAAAAAACCATAAGAATATCATCAGTTACATATATAGTTAAAAATCGAACTTGAAGAAGACGATAGAAGAAAGAAGACTTTCATAATGACCTCTTGACTTTAGAGGCAAAGAAGTCATTTGGGTTTTGAGAGTAGAGCTGGAATGTCTCCCCGATGTAAGGCCAACCTAAGGTTCCGGGAGGGAGAGGCAACTTCCGGCGATTAAAACAAACGATTTTGACAAGGGAGATGAACAATAAAGAAGCAGAACATAAGAAGAACAGAGAGTACAGCTCCATGTCTTGAATAGGAAACTACAAGGAACTAAAGTCCCTGAAGTGTGAATTGGTAGTAGTTAGCCAAGAAGCGAAGAGACTAGCTGGGTGCACAAAACACAGAACACAAAACAAGTGAAGAATGAGAAGGTATTTATAGGCTACGAGTCGTGACTAAAAAATGAAAAGAAAGGAAAGAGGGAACACAATAAGGGAGAGATTTTCAAATAAAGCTCGAAGGCCACACACGGAAGCTCCCTCCCTCCAGCTGGTCTCTATAGAGATAGAGATGGGAAGTGTGGGGTTTGGGTGTGCACGTGTCAAGAGGGTTGAAGATTGAGAGTCTTATAATTTCATATTTTAGATTGACTGGTAAAATAAAATCTCATTCAAAAAAGAAGGATTGACTGGTAAAAATAAAATAAAAAGGAAACTTTGGAAAAACTAATTTTGAATGACGACTTATATTAATCATATCGACTGAAAGAAAAAGCTTAAGCTGGTTGTGTATTGTGAAAGACAAAGCCTTAATTTAACACTACTAATTAATATAAATCATTATTTTGAAGGGACAAACAGGAAGTTAGAGCCTTCAATTGGCGTGCCCTCCCACGAACATTTCGTTGTCTACTCCTATCCGTACAAATTCTACCACCACCTGTGGGCATAATTTCTCATGACCCACTTAATCCACGAATGCAATGCACGTCTTTACTGCTAAGTGCTTTCCAGTACATGCGCTTAGGAGATTGCCAAATCTTTTTATAAATTTCGTGAAATATTTACATAATGAGCCAAGAAAGTAAAACATTTATTAATTGATGTAAAATATTGCGAGCAGAAACCAATAATGAAAATTCAAGGAAAGCGGCATTAGTAAAAAAATTGTTCATATATAAACTTTTGCTTCACTAATTCCAAATAAAACGCATGGTTTGGATTATAGTTGGAATTTTGGAAAGAAAAGAATGGAAGGTTAAACTTAAGAGCTTAATCAATTTCCATAATCCTTCAATGTCGACTACATCATTCAACTTACGTTCCATAGAGGATTATTATTTAGTATGCATAGTTTTGTCAAAATATTAATATAGAATTAAACTTCTTTTTTCTTTTAAATATTCATTGGATAAATTTTGAACTAGGTCATTTTGGTGTGCTGTGGCGATGAAGATTAGTCTAACATTGGAAGATTTCTTAACCTAGCTACTATTGATAAGTACAGGTTGGATTGGTAGTCAAGACCTTAATTGTTTCCCAGTCGATATGAAGACACCTGGCTACTACGTTTGGGGACTGGAGATGACACATGGGACCTTGTATTAAATGTTCTCTCCAAGGCCACGTGCCTCGGTGCTATTTTGTTCAAAGTAAATGATAGGAAAACTTTGGTCAATTTGAAATGACAAAGCTCTCACGTAACATCCGTTTTTCTTCTTTGAATTTTTGGATGTACAAGCATTCTAAGTACAAACATAAATGTGGATTTTGCATGAACAATATAATAAACAAGGGAAATGTTTTCAACTCACATCTGATTATTGTGTTCAGCGGCAGCTTAGTTATTGGGTAAGAATGCCTGTGGTCCCCAAATTCCAAATACCAATAATAGAGTGCTACGTAGTAGAAATTAACATAAAGCAGTTTTAATTTTTACTACAAACCAATAATTTTATTCTTGATTTTTAGTTTAAAGATTGAATAATTCAAATATGACTTGCATTAATTTAAAGTTCCGTATTAGCATGAGCACCAATGAAGCGACAATGGAACTCATCATAAAACTCTAAAGATTGAATAAACAATATCATTTTTGTAATTATGTTATTTTAAAAGTATTAAACTTTTAATAAATAAGAGAATTTTAATTATTATCTTTTGGAAACTTTTTTGAGTAAATTTCTTAAAATATGTGAATTTCCGTTAATATATATAATTAGTTAAGGACGTGGTGACTCAAAATAAGGTCACAAGTTTGATTCAATTGCATAATAATGATGGTTGCACCCGCTTCAACTGAGTATAAGGCTTATGGGGGAGTCCTTAGAAAATCCCTTCCACGACTATTTTTCTTTGACCTACGCACCTACACATGGAGTCCAACGCCTGCACGAGGCATATTGTGTCCTCAGCAACTCCTTAACTTCATGCCGGTTATATTAACTTACTTCCTAAGCCAGGATTGAAAATATCCATTTAATTCTCAACATATGCTATATAATAATGTATACGACCAAATGTTGTTAATAGCTAATTCTGATCTTTAAGTTTATCATTGTTTCTTCTACCTATTTCATGGGGCATGCAGATTAAGAATAGAAATAAAATTGGTCTAGAAGAAAATAACGTTTAGACGTGTGGCTCTTGATGATAGGCAGGGTTTAGATGCGTTGCACTTGATGATAGGAAGGGTAAAGCTGTGTCTTAATAAATCCATGCCAATTTCAAAGAGTTGAAATTCCTTGGGTTCGAGAATCCTGAATTTGATAATAATATGATTATAATCGGTTGAGATTTAGATGATTACTGTGCAGAGAGCTGAATGTGTTTCAAAGTCAATACTCAATAGTATGGGTCACAAGTTCGAACCGTCCTCATATATGCAGCCACTTAAAATTTGAAGTCAGAGTTTTGTCTCTTGCAAGGGACCTATTTGGTTCGAGCGGGGATTAGTCTAAGAGTGGATAGCTTAAAGATGCCTTCCCATAATTAAAATTTTCTTAAGACACTTTGTGGACAAAAAAAAAAAAACTCGATAATATGGTTGATCCGACGGCATCAACCACGCTTGTTTATATGTACAGGCTGTCACCTAAATCTACTCTTCTGATTAATTTTATCAAATATAACCTTAATTAGGTAATGAATTAAAATTTTGTTAGGCCACAGTTTCGTACTTTCAAGAAGTTATTATCCATCTGCCGTGAACTCACAAAAATCCACCACCCTACTCTCACGATATTATTCCAGCTCTGTGGCACTATCGACTCTAATCTGTTGCATCATGCCAAGCTTGTGCATGTATCATGCTCAACTGCAATCAGCGAAATGAAATGGTTGTGGCAATCAACTTCCTTTAGTAATTAATACTAATGATTAAAAAAGCAAATCAATTCTTCTGATTTAATCATAAAAATTTAAATTGATTAATTTTCAGTTTGTTTTAATTTAATAATAATTGTTATTAAAAACTAAATAATTTATTAATTAATCAGCCATTTTTATCAAATAATCAATTTTATAAATAAAAATAAATTAGTTATTTTTAATTTAACAATCTCCTTTTTCATTAAATTTTAATTTTTTTAATAAATTTTTTTAAATTATATTTTAAATTCTTTAATTATATTCAATTTTTTACTGTATATTAATTTTATAATGATTTAATTTAAAAATTTCAACTACTTATTTTTCCTATTTAATTTTTGATTCGAGTTTTAAAATATTGATTGAAGTATATTTCATTAACTTGCATAGGAATATAGATATTGCAATGCATACATAGAAACTTCCGCAGTTTCTGGATGCTTTCTATGGTATTCCTTCTCTAGGCATCCTACTTTAGCCAAGTTGGGCCAACGCAGTTTAGGAGGATATGAACTGTTTTCTTCTCTATTTTCTCGTTCTGTCAGACTTTAGCAAAACGAGGCTGTTCGCCACTTAAGCATGACGATTGATGGTTCACTTTATATTCATACAAATGCAGTGTAAGAAGCCAAATCAATTAATTACTTAGAGATATAGCCGGCCAACCTTTTAAGTAATTAAAATAGATATAATATTGGCGTCATGATCTGGTTTAGAACGAAAACGGCGTCCAAATACAAAAACTGGGAAGAGATAGAGAGAGCTGAAAGGCAAAATTGGTCGGTGTAATTCATCAGCGAGCAATAATGGAGGAAAGCTACAGTGATGGTCACAGACACTCATGAAGGCTCGCTATGTCAGGAAATGCCTTTATGCCTACAAACATATGCACATATATCTATGCTCAGTATATCTATTTGTAATGGTTGAAAAAATAAAAATATAAACAACAATCCCTCCTTCCTTTACTTGCCAAGCAAAATTATCAATGGTCTATATATATATATAGGGATTGTTGTACATGATATACATTTATACTTGCACAATTTGGAAACAATTATTAAAATATAAAA
>JANVCQ010000001.1:18288445-18304397 GCA_025531925.1 Erythroxylum plowmanianum
GAAATTACCAAGTGAAAGAGTCTCATTTTTGGTTCATCTTCTTCTAAGAAAATCTCCTCCAAACATTTCTTTTCCTTTCCCACCAAAGGATTTTGTTAACCTAGTTGTCCTTGAAGAACAAGAGGTAAATCAAATTAGTTGAGGATACAACAATAAGGAGAAGATAGATTGCTCAAGGAAAAGATTCATAAGCAAAGGATTTGGATACAAGAAGAAAGAGAGGATAGCAAAACGAGGATTTAAAGCTGTAGCAAAGGAGTCAGTAGTACTCTTAATCTTGTTTATATTTTTATTATCCTTATATCGTATCATGTATGGATTGGCATTATGATTTGGATTTGTTGCTTCCGCTGAAAAAATGATTTCTTAAAAGTTTTGAAATCTACCAGTTCTCCAAATATAGCATGCTTTCTTTTTGCGATCCAACAGGTAGGTGACAAAGTTTTCTTGAAAGTTTCTCCTTGGAGAAAGGTGTTACAATTTGGGAACAAGGGAAAGCTTAGTTCAAGATTTATAGGTTGGTATCAATTCCTTCAAAGGATTAGACTAGTGGCATATAGGTTGGATCTTCCTATGGAGCTATCCAAGTTACATAATGTATTTCATGTCTTAATGCTACGGAGATACTGATTGGATGATTCACATGTGTTATTGATACAAGAAATAACGTTCCAACCAGAATTCTCATATGATGAAGAACTAAAGGAAATATTGGCTAGAGAAGTGAGATAGATAAGCAATAAACAAATTCCTCTTATAAAGATGTTTTGGCAACATCATGGCTTTGAAGAGGCAACTTGGGAACCCAAATCGATGATTAGAACTCAATACCCTTAGTTATTAAATACAGGTATGAATTTCGAGGACTAAATTTTTTTAAGGGGGAGAGAAATGTAAGGTCCCAATATATACCCTAGAAGCATTATAGTATGTCTAGGGTGTATTAAGAAGTGAACATAAAGAATTAAGTGTATTTAAACATAATAAGAGACATAATGGTAATTAATTTAAAAGATAGGGGTAAATTGGTAATTTCTTCATTTAGGCATGAACGTGAATAATTATATATGAAATATGGGCTAGAATGAAATCAATTGATGGCTTTATATGCTAATATGGGAACTAAAGGAAGAAGAAGGAACAAATGTGCAATTTTGCCAAAAATCAACATATGGACCAATGAGATTGAAACATGTGTCTAATAATAGAAACTTCATGAAAAGGCGAGTGCAAGATTGAGGAGGGGGACATGTATGTAGGGTTTTAACTCCATAATTTTCTCTTATCATCTCCTCTCTATTCCATCTCCTTAATCACATCATTTTGCATAAGGAATCAAGCTAATCCTAGGTGAAAATCAAGGTAAAAGTTAGCGATTTTCTTCTCATCTTCATCTTTTCTTACTTTACTTATGAAGAGTTGGAATTGGGATTGCAATACACATTTATGGTGTTTCTAGTTGGTGAATCAAGCAAAGAAAAAGGGAACAGAAGGAAAAACACTATAAGAAGAGCTAATTGGGAAATTTCAAGGTTTGGGACTACACTTAGTTAATTTCTTTATGTGTGTATATTTAAATGTGTAAGGTTGAATAAACTAAAAAATTGAAAATTCCATTGAGAATTGCTAGTGATGCACAATTTCGTGGAATGTAGGGAGTGGTTATGACCGATTCGATGGAAAAGAAGGAATAGTGTGTCGTATGCCTACTTTTTTTTGAAACATTTCCAGTTGTTTTGGTAGACGGAGATGGAATTGTCAGAGCAGATGTTCTGTTTGGAAGAGTTGAAAGGCCCAATGAATTGGGATTTCCCTATTGGGCCAGGTCATTTCGATGCAAACAAATCATTTATGATGAAGAGGATGAGCTTCAAGAGAATGATTCAGAGTTCTTATGGTTGCTAGAATAGTGTTTTAGTGTTACTTTACATGAACAGGTTAAATATGACAAGAGAGAGTCACGTTTAGTGAAATTTTGTCTTAGGTTCTTAGTTCACTTAAGCCAATCCTATTGTTTTGGCCATAATTTGGCCTACATACCTCCAAATTAGGTGATTCTAATTGAAAATAGAATTGACGTAGCATTAAAAATCTCTAGAAGTCCAAGACTAATTCTAGCTATATGATAATGGAAATTGAGATAAAAATGATAACCTAATGCTACCCATATATTAGAGCAGCTTGTGATGTTTAGTGCTTATCTCATGAATTAGAAGTTCAAATAGCCTGATCTTTGATGATATGAAAATTAGAGACATAGGGGGAACAAATATTTAGAAGATCTTAAGGCCTAAGTTGAATGTTTACTATGTAAAAATTTCAGAACAAGTGGAGATAGTCGTGTAATTTGCTTCTGGATTATTTTGGTTGCCCATTTTATACCCACCTTGTGCTTAACCCAATTTGCACAATTTTGAGTTTTTCGCTTCCTTTTTTTTTAACCGAATCATCTTAGAACCTTTTTAAATATTTATGAAACTTTGCAAGCATTATAAGTAAATAAAATATGAATTACCATATATGAATAAGGTGATTAAACATTGAAATTTAAGATTGAACATAAATCATATAAAGGAAATTTACATATATATAGATGGTTTATATGCATATTAATTGCTTAGTATGACCATACAAGTTTACATACAGATATTTTGATTTCAAATGAATATCATATGACTTGTTAATGTATTAATCATAAAATTGGTAAATGATTAAAGGAAATGTTATAGTATCTGCTTCATTGTCTTGGTGATGGATAGATAGACATGCCTATAGGGTTATAATATAGTTGCTATAGTTTTACACCATTGGTCTCTTCATTTTGAGACTATAGTGTATCTATAGTTTGATACCTTCAGGTATCTACAGTTCAATACTTTCAGGTATCTACAGTTTGATGCCTTCAAGTATCCACAATTTGATATATTCAGATGTCCACTGCTCTCATTATCCACACACCCATAGGAATATGCAGGCCTAAAACATATGGGAAATTAAATAGTTATAAATAAGAGATACAACATGACAATATCAATAATTTGTATTGATGAGCTTTGGAAATCAATATTTGTCTTATAATGTGAATTTACGACATATGGATAATATATTGAAGCATGTTTGCATTATATACCTTGCTTAATTATGACATCGTTATTTACATGAGTTTATGATATGAATGTGTGTGTGCTTGGCAGATGATTGTTGCGAGTGGTTATCTAAACTAAGTGTTTCTCCACTAAGCTTTCAAGATTAGCATGGATGTTAATCCGTATAGGTCCAAGTAATAAGACCAAGGCACATGGATCATTTGAAGTGATCAATGGCAACCGTTAGAAGTAAAAGTACCTTTGGATGTATCTTTTGATTAAAGAATGGTTGTATATATAAGAAAGGAAATTGTAATTCTTACCAGTTTGTAATTAAGAATTTAAGTTGTGTGTAATATCTCATTTGGATTACCATATAAATATAATAATGTAATATCACTTTTAAATGTTAATGTTAATGGATATGAAATTTTATGTATATATACAACATTGAATAGACAAATGGGTCATGACAATCCCGATAAATGAATAGAATTGTATGCTATGAATGTATGTACAAGGATGTGGGTAATATGTGTGTAGGCGGTTATAGATTTCGTATAGGGGGTGTTACATACAAGCACTTTCCTTTGAACATATTAGATAATCGAAAGATCAATACAAAGTGTTTAATACAAATATCAATATGAAGTATCATTACTTTTGCATATGGGTCAACCCAAAAGATCATCGATATCAGCTAAAATTGTCATATAAATATTCAAAACAAAAGATAAACTTAAACTATCATCAGTACTGAACATTGGCCATCAAAAAATTCTCATGCAAACTAAAATATTATCAATGTTGCATATGAGATTGTATATAAGATCATTATAACATACAAAAGGTGATCATCCCTATATATAAGGGGTTGTAAATACATACATATGAGTTAGTCCAACATATAATCAAAACATATAAAAGTGAGTCATCCATATGTGTATATATATATATATATATATAGGATGTCTAAAAAGTCTACATGACCTATCCATAAATACATATGACCATAAGCTATGCACATTTTTTACTTCTTCTTTTTGCTGGTCTAACTCCCTCTTCTACCCTTAACCTAATTAAAATGTTAAATCTTCTAACTTTATTTTGGTTGCCTTCCTTTTTGTTCCATTTTTTTTAAAACATGTTCTTTTCCCTTGCTTTATGATGTGTTTAGTACAATGCCTTCTTGAGAAGACATATGCACTTGACCCTATATGAAATAAATAAGATGTCAATTTTACATATAATTATAATTCTTTAACATTAAAACTATGAGAAAGCTTACCATCATTTGGCTTATGACATGTGACCTAGGGATTGACATCTTGTATGTTCTAGAATTATGTCTAACTTTACTACATTTCTTGTATATGACGTATCCTCCAATTTATGTTGAATAATACCTTTCTTATCTTCACCAGCTTCTTTTATTATCTTTTTTGGATATTCTAACTCTTTTCTTATATGAGAGAGGATTGATATTTTATCCATGATCTTCCTTAGGTATTAGCCAAAACTTTTCACTAGATATTAGATTATGCTCTTCCAATAACACCTTATATATTCCTCCTTTGTATATTACCCACACATATAATCCTCAGCGTCTTCTCTCTCCTAGATGAGTATAAAAATGGAATAATTAAAAATCGTTCCCTACGTCAAAATAACTCTCTCATCATCTTAACTAGAATATCTAAATGAGGATATTTAAGCTTCTTCTTATTCTCATCATATGAACTTATTTTCAAGCTTATCTCTAAAATGAGTTTAAAAATGGAATAATTAAATATCGTTCCCTGCGTCAAAATAACTCTCTCATCATCTAAACTATAATATCTAAAATAGGGATATTTAGGCTTCTTCTTATTCTCAACATTTGAACTTCCTTTCAAGCTACCAATATCTTCATCATCAACTCCAATCTTATTACCCCTTAAATCAATATCTAAGCAGACATGGACCACTCGCTCATATTAATTAACTCTTCTTCTATGCCATATTGAAATATATCATCAGGAATTTCTTTATTTAAATACCCTAATTATTGGAATTTGTTTTGTAGATTTCATTAAATGACATGACATTTGACTCATTTTAAACTTTAAGGTCTACTTTAGGGATTATTAGAGTGGGTAATCAATGGGTGCCTTAACGAGTTATCAATGAGTGCCTTAGTGGTTGCTACTATAACTTCTTGAAAACTTACTTTAGCGCACAATGGGGCATCATCATCATTCTCAATTACCTCAATAATAATATCTACTGTAGGTTCATTAAGTATGCTAAGTAGTGTTATGAATATCATATCAGTATTAGTACCAAATTTGTTTCTGGTATTGTTTATTATACCAATATTGGTTAATACTAGGTACCATTTTGGATAATTTCTAAAAATTATAGTCCTTGTTTTTTTAAAATTACAAAATAATTCCTTAATAAATTATTTTATATTATTAATAATTTTAGATCAAACATGTTTCCAAAAATTATAATAATAAACATTTAAAATAATAATAATATATTATTTCTACTATTATTAATTTTCACATATTTTACATATAAACAACAACTATAATTAATATAACAAAGATAGCTTAATCATCATTCAAATATAAAAATATTATAAAGTACTTAAAATGTTACAATTTAATCATATAATAATGAATAATTACATCAAAAACATCAAATTCCATAAGTACTACAATAAGAGTTCATGTTGAGGCTAGAAGCAAAATATGAAATAAAGATATTTACAGTTAAAAGTTTTATATTTATATTGCATATATATAATTTGACATATGCATAAAATACAAGCGAAATTAAAAGAAGAGAAGAAATGAAAAACCTAAAACTACATTTAATTGAATATCTGCTTAAATCGTATTGACCATAATTCTCATTTAGTACAAAATCCATACCATTGAAAGGAGGAGCCTTATCATCACTCTGATTCAAATTTAGTGCACCAAATGATATATTAATACTTTCTTTTCCAATATTATCTTCTAAGTCATTTTCATCTATCACACTCGATTCATCATAAACCCAATTCACCAAAAGATCAACATGGTTAAGGTAAATTGAATCTACATAACTACTTGTTCTATTAAGATTCCTAGTAAACAAATATAGTTAAATTATTAAAAATTTAAAAGAAATTATATTTAAATTAATAATTATAATAATGTACCTTTCTCAAAGCTTTAAATTGTATCGAATAAATACCTAGCTGTTCATTCTTTTGTGTTCTAATATATTCCTTTTCTTAGAATGGATGAATTCAAATGTGCTCTAATTTTTTAACACCCTGTTGCACTCAATATTGACTTAGAATATCACTTTCAAATTGGTCCCACTAAGAAATTGTAGGGCAATAAAAGTATCATTATAAATAAGATAAAATGGTGATTAATTTCCAAGATATAACAAAAATGAAAAAAAAAGCCTAGATTAAGTTTGTCTCTTTGATTAATAGCAATAGGCATTCCAAAATCACTAGGCGCATCCTTATCAAGCTCCATTTGTGTGCTTGGGTGATCTTGCATCATCTCATGAGAAATAATTGTTATAGTAATTAATAACATTCCCATATTAACTTTAGATTTCTTTGTAAAACTTACACAAAAATTGCCATTAGGATTCAAAATTACCCTAGCTATAAACAACAAAGAGTAAAGTTGCCTTTCTTATCTCTCAATGATGACTGCAAGATAAGGTGTGTACAAAGAAGACCTATTTTTCATATTGGCCTTGATAACTTTCTTTATCCTCTCCATTTGCTTCATAAAAAGACCTATTGTTTCTCTCTCATCATTATCAACCAGAAGAAGCACTCTTTCTAAAGGCTTATACAATTAGAATATAAATTGACATTAGGACCAAAATTTATGATCATTAAGTCTAATTCTAAAAACCTTTATTCTAGCATTGGACCTTAAAGAACTGTAAAATGATTTGGAATTGCACACACAGTTCTGTTGGCTTTCCATTAATATTTATATATACAAGATACAATCACAAATGTGATCAAATTAAATCCCCATATTTATGGGATTTTTACAACAACATGATAAGATTAAATCCCTTTAACTTTGGGATAGAGATTGACTAAACTAATTTGTCCACTTCCTTAACACTCACCCCCACCACCGCAAACAAATGGGAGGAACTACCATCAATTTAAATTTCAAGTAAATAAATCATTGTTTGGATAACAGTTTTGTGAGGATATCAACTACTTGATTTGTAGTGGGAATGTATGATACACGTAAATTTTTCTTTCAAACTTAATCTCGGACGAAGTGAAAATCAATTTCAAGGTGCTTAGTGCGAGAGTGGAATATTGGATTAGCTGCAAGATATGTGGCTGAGACATTATCACACCAAATGTGTGGAAAATAGGAAGTGGTTGATGAAGTTCTCACGGAAGACATTGTAACCAGTATACTTCGAAAGCTACAGACGCTAGAGCTCGATATTCTGAATCTGTTCTTGATCGAGCAACTATGTTTTGTTTCTTTGAAGACCAAGAGATGAGATTGATTCCATGGTAAATTGCATAAGAAGAGGTACTTTTGTGGTCAGTTTTGTCACTACCCCAATCTTCATCAAAGAAAGCAAAAAGTGGTGGAGTGCGCGAAGGTTGAATGAGGAGACCATGATCTATTATTCCTCATAAGTACCAAAGTATTAGTTTCACTGCTTGCCAATGGTTGATTAAGGGCAAGTGCATAAACTGGGCTATCTTGTTAACTTCCATGGTGATATCCCTAATGATTACGAATCATTAGTCTCCACACATGAATTTCAACATAACAATTATAGATTATATCGAAATTCTAGCAATGGGTTTGAAATTAACAATTCAATGAATTCATTAAAATCATCAATTCACAATACCTGACGGGTTCATACACAAATAAACAAATAATAACGAAAAATTGATTATCCATACACAATACCCAAATCAATTAAAATAGGATAACACAATCAATTCCTAATGAGAGAAAGGAACAATAAAATAATAAAAAATACTTAACTTGGGTCGTCAGTGTTGGGACCCGATCTCGGAATCGGACCCCAATCAGAAAAATGGAAATGGATAGGAAAAACAAAGGAATCTGAAGCAGAAGTTTATCATAAATTCATAATACGAAAGAAACAAACGGATCGAAAATCGGTGTCAATGTCACCTCTGAACTGGCGTTGGGACGTCTAGCTCCTTATGGGTCTTTCCCAAAAAAAATACTTCAACTCCTATTTTAATCCCTAGCCAAAAATCCCTTTATTCAGCCTATTTATCAACCGGTTGTTCTCCTCACTGTCACGTCCACTGTGCTTGTTCTTCTATGCCTAGCCTCTTGTTTCTTCTCTACTGTGCTTTCCTCTACTGTTGTGTGTGATTCCCTAAGCTGCAAGTCGCAAGCCGCAAGACCAAGCTGGAGCTGTAGCTCTCCACTGCTTGACGTCTCTACTTCCAAGCTGCTACACTCTTCTACTGTTGATTCTTTATGGGACAATTAAGTTGCTCCCCATTTAAATCCCTTGTGAGCTGCCTTTAAAACCCTACTTGTCCATTTTTAGTCTGCGTTTAATGCAGGTGCGTTGTGTGTTCAACGCACTTTTTTTCTTTTTTTCTTTTTTTCAGTAAGTACTTTTAATTATCCTATTTTAAATTTTCTTGTTTTTTTTCCCTTCTTTTTGCTCCATGAATACAAGCAAAAATAAATCTTCAAAAAATGTCCCAAATATAATGCTTCTAACTCACTTTAATTTCTTTTCTTCCAAATTATACCTAAAATCATATATAAATTAAAATGAGTATCTTAAGCATTTTCATGTCAATAATCGCTAAATGTAAATAATTAAATATATCAACAATTAAACACATATCAATAGGCCATTTTTGATTGACAACAATGGAGAGGATGAGTCGAACAGTTGTGGGTTTGATAACAGGACCGAAAGTTTCCACATAATCCACACTTGGTTTTTTGTGGAACCCTTTAGTGAAAAGTTGGTCCTTGTGGCGATCAATGGATCCATCGAGTTTTGTCTTTATAAGATATACCCATTTGCAGCCTATCACATTTGTAGCTTCTGATCTTGGTATTAAATCCCATATCCCATTATCCATTAAGGCATCAATTTCTTTTCACATTACTTTCCTCCAAACTGATTGTTTTGTTGCCTCTTGATATATGGTGGGGGTGGTGAGCACAGTTATTATATTGTAACTTTTAGGTTTTAAATTTCCAGCTTTGGCTCTGGTTGCCATGTGGTGAGTGTTTGAGGATTTGGATTTAGAATTTGCTATGCTTCATGGCTAATTTGGAGTGTAGGAGGTGGTTGAGGTGTAACGAGAGGAGTTTGAGTGGCAGTTGTATCATCAATCGGGAGATCGAGGGTTCTGTTTGATTCTGGTAGTATTGATGGATTAATTTATGGCAGGGCAAGATTGTGACTTGGTTCGATTTGAGTAGGTTATGGTGGATGTGGTCATACAAGTGAGAGAATGGGAATTGGTGATGGTGGTGGACCAAGAACTGAAGTTTTCCCATCACTTTCCTTGAACGGAAAAACCTATTCATCAAACAAGACATGTCATGCGTAGAATATTTGGTTAGTGGATAGCGACAAACATTTATAACCCTTTTGAAGAAGACTATAACCAAGAAATACACATTTAAAAGAACGAGGTTTAATTTTTTTTGGATAACAATAACAACCAAAAACACGAAGGGAGTTATATGCCGGGCTACATTGAAAAGTAATTGTTAAGGGGATTTGTGGTTTAATTCTGGGTTAGATAAGCAATTTATTGTGTAACCAGTAGTTGCAAACGCATGATCTCAATATTTTGGTGCAACTATAGAATGATATAAGTAAACTCAATTAGTTTCGATTACGTGTCGGTGTTTTTGTTGAGCACAACTATTTTGTTTGGGTGTGTGTGGACGTGAGTTTCTTTGAATAATAACATTATCAGCTAGATAACATTTTAGAGCTTAACATTCCCCTCCCCAATCTGATTGAAACTATTTGATTGATTTGCCAAAATATTTTTCAACAGTAGCACTACATTTAACAAGGCAATTGAACACATCAGATTTTTTATGAATAAAGTATATCCAACTATACTTAGTGTAGTGACCAAAGAAAAGTACACAATATAAGCAGTCATTAGAACAAATTAGAAGAAATTAACTTTAATGGCTCAGTAGCAGAATAACTCGAGTCTTGAAAAGGCAATTTACGTGATTTGCTAACACAACATGTCTCACACAACGATGTATTTTTGTTATCAAAAACCAACAATTTATTTAATGATAAAACTTTATTGACTGTTTTTGAACAAGCATGGCCTAATGTAGCATGCCAAGTTGCAAAGGAAACTAAATTGCAAGCTAGAGGGCTATAATACGGAGCAAGATAATAGAGTCCATCCTTAGTATATCCTTGGTGAAGTGGTTGTCTCGTGGTGAGATCTTTTATGACAAAAAAATTAGGGAAGAGTTCAAGTAAGACATTATTAGAAATGGTAAATTGTTGAACATATAGCAAGTTGGAACATGAAGAATACTATTTAAAGCAAACTTGCAAGAATTTAGAAAGGTATTATTAAAGCCAATATGGGTAATAGGTAAGCTTTTACCATTTGTGAGAGCCACTTCATCATTGCTTGAGTATTTGGAGTGGATTCCCAAATTTTCCAGTTCGAAAGTCAAGTGATGGGTTGCTCCAATATCTACAATCCATGGTTTTGGTGTGTGGTGATGGGGAGGAGGAGTAGTTGACTACTGGTTTAGGGTTATGGTCAATGTTATTGGACTTGGACATTGTTTGGAGATGTGTCCTTGGCCACGACAATTGTAACAAGTTAGTGTGGAATTCTTAGTTTGATTATGAAATCCACTTCCATGACCTGAATGTAAATGGTAACTACCATCACTACGTTCGCGGCCTCGGCTTCCAGTGCCACCACCATTATTTTGGTGGGCATTATAATGAGCAACAACAGGAGGATTATAGTTTCATTGGAAGTTTTAAGTTGGATTTCTTCAAAGAGAAGTATACCAAAGATATCATCAAAAGAGAAAGAAGCTAACCTTGCTTCAATATTACGTGTAAATGGTCTATAATCTAGACCCAATCTATGCAAGATGTGATTAATAAGATAATCTTAGGATATAGTGGAATCAAGTGCAACAAGTTGGTCAAACGGTCACTTTGCACGATCCATGTGGGCATTAATGGTGTCACTACCACATTTTAAATCATGGAGAGCATTTTTTTATTGTCCAAAATTGAGCTCTAAAACTAGATGTGTATGTGGTCTGTAGACGGGACCAAGCAGCATAAGCAGTTATTGCACCAACAACCTGCGAGATGACAGATTCAAATAGAGAGCTTAAGATCCAGCCCAATAAAAGTTGATATTTTATGTACCGTTCAGTAAATGCTGGGTTTGGTTTGTTGTCAAGTTCTTTGGGGAGAGGGACTGCGGAACCATCTATGTGATGATTTAATTGACATCCATAAAGAAGTGGCATCATTTGTGTTTTCTAGAGGAGGTAATTAGAGGAGGTGAGCTTGATTGTTACTTGATTATGGATTGACGTGAGAGATGTGGGCATGGAGGAGGATGAAGATTGATTAGCCATGGTTGAGGAGTGAAAAAAAATGGTATTTAAACCTTTAATGGCTATGATACCATAAAGAACTATAAAATGATTTGGAATTGCCCACATAGTACAACAACATGATAAGATTAAATCCCTTTAACTTTGGGATAAAGATTGACTAAACTGATTTGCCCACTTATGTAATAGACTTGACATACCAGGATGCAACCCAATTATCACTTGTGTACATTTTCCTCATCTTCTTCTTCATCAGAAGAAAAAATTAAAGCAATAAGACATATTCGTAAACCTTATAATAACATGACATCACAAATTCCTACCATTGGTGAAATCCTTTTTGATCAAATTCATGACTTATGCATGATAATAGATGAACTTGGTTTGCATAGTTTCATTAATAATAGGAAAATATCTAACATCTCTTATATTTTCCAATATCAAGTTAATACAATGTACAATATAAGGAATACAACAAAAAGAAATATATCTGCTTTGTAATCTTTTTCTAGCTACTTTGTAAATAGAATCATTATCAATAATTAAGTGAACAATGTTTTTTGGCCCAACTGAATAATGTTTTTTTCCTCTAGATGCATCAATAGACTTTAAAATTATTGCTCTTTAGTAGAATAAACCAAAAATTGATAATAGGCTCGTGTCTTCTATTTATCCAACCATCACAAATAATTGAACACCCATGAGTTCCTCGTGTCATCCATCTTTCATCCAAATAACTGTTTATTTCATAAACAGAGCTAATTAGAAGTTTACATCTATAGTCATCAAATGAAGGAGCTTTATATCATGGATCGTAAGTGGTAATAGCATCTACCATAGGCTAGTAATAATAAGTCTAGTTGATATTAAATGATACACCTGAGTCATACCACTATCTAGCCATTTCCATGTCCACATTATATGTCACTTCTTTAGATTGTAAGGCATTAAGGATTAAAGGCTGAGTTTTAAGAGTTGTTTATGGTATAAAACTATATAGACATTTGTTTTCTTCTTTTCCTCACATTAGGAGCAACATTTCCCTTCTTGTTGGATAGGAATACTACTACTTTCAACATCCTTACTACCATTTTAACCACTAGAAAAAGAACTACTACGATTAATTTCATATTTCAGTTTTTGTCTTTTATCTTTTGTCTTTCTCATATTGACACTCTTCAAACAAAGTTTTCATTTGTCATTTCACATCATAACTTACTTTCTTACAAGACTTTACATTACATTTGATCCTAGCCAAATGCTTCTTTAACTTGGTCATTCCCCCACCTTTCAAATGTTTATTGCAATATAAATAAATGGTATGATTCTTTATTTTAAAAACTAATCTAGCATAAACCAAACTAGATCATCAAATATTACTAAACCTAAATCGTCTGAATTATAAGGAGTATTTGAACTTTTCTCTATTTATCTATAAAAATAAGTGTAGTTGACTAAGGAACTAAACAAATAACACATGCACCTCTTAATTGTAAACTAGTAAATAAAAATAAGTCATTAAGTAAATAATCAAATTTTCACATCCCAAACATGTATCATATAGCCATATATGACATCACTATAAAACACAACATACAACCAAAAGTTGTGAGTACATACAACCAATATACAAATCTCTTTTAATGTATCTATGTTAGTAAACATTGAAAAATAATAATTATTAAGACAAAATCATCACTAAATATCTTAATTTAAGTTAACTAGAGTATTATGTGATAACTAACTTTTAATGTCAAATTCTTCCACTTTATAACATATCTCAACCTAAAGAACTTTTGATTTTTAAGAAGTGTAACAAAAAATACAAGACTAAAAATATCTTAAAGAATTCTAAAACTCTATAAAAATTTTAGATTAAATTAATTCCCTTTATAAACTATCATGATATAAACCAAATACACTAAATATTCAAATAATATCAATAAATAAAATGTTGACAAAAATTATTATACTAAAGTAAAATAAAGAACTAAATAAAGTTAAGTGAGAAAAAAATGAATTAAGTTTTGCCAAAACATTTTATATTTACATTTAAGATTACATAAAAAATGACTGTCAAATTACACAATTGCACACACAATACACAATTCTATTATTTCATAAATAATTTCAATGTATTTATAATTATTAATTGACTAAAAAGAATTAAGAATCAATAATTTGTATGTGCATTGAATAATTTGTAAATAGGAAGAAATAATACACATAACATAATGTATTTTTATTCATAATTACACACAAATTATTAATTCCTAAATCTTACACATTTACATTAATCTAGTTATATAACAACATATAATATACCTAATACAATCATTTACACAGTTACACACAATACTTGAATTAAATCTCTTGTTAATATAAAAATTCGATATAATATGTAAACTACACAAGAAGGGGGGTTGAATTGTGTAATCTTTTCAAAAATATTAATCTTTTGAAAATTCTTGAATTTCTTTACAAAATTCAAAAGATTACTAAAACACTTTGCTAAAGTTGATAAGCAATGCAATCACAAATAATATTATCTACTCGTTTAACACAAGAAAATTAAAAGATAAGAGTTAGAGAATAGACGTTGCGATTTTATACTGATTCACCTCAAACCTTGGGTTACGTCTAATCCCCAAAGTTTTTCTAAGATTTCACTATACTCTTCAACTTTACAAGTATTCTTTTAAAACGTAGGGCCTCTTTAAGTCTCTCTCACAAAGTATTCTTTATTAGCTACTTTAGCCTCTCCAGGCTCTAATTTTCCTTTCTCTCTCTAAGAAAAATATTTTTGAGCTTTCACGTAATAGATGTATTTGCTCACTTCTTTTGCACTTTGAATACAAAATTTCTGCTAATATAAAAAACGTTTAAGAGTAATTCTTTATCTGTATGTTGTTTTCAACTAGAATTAATATTTATAGCCTAAGTCTCCAACTGTCTTCTTGATAACTGCTTCTTGAATCTTCTAGAAACAGTTATTAGTTGAGTCCTGTAACTAACCCCGACTAATTAACTGACTGAAGTTCTATAATATCTTCCTTTTGTATCATCTGGAATAACTTTTCTTCTGTTACTACATTTCGTCTATTATTCCGCTTTGTCTTATGTTGCACTTCATCTTATGGTTCGTCTTATGCTTTGACTTCGTCTTATGCTTTTTCTTATGTTACGATTCATCTTATATTCCATCTTATGTTGTGCTTCATCTTATTTTTCGTCTTATGTTGTGCTTCCTCTTATATTGCTGCGCTTCGTCTTATACTGCGCTTCATCTTATATTGCTGTGCTTCGTCTTATGCTGCACTTCATCTTATATTGTTGCGCTTCATCTTATGTTTCTTAAGTGTTACTTACATTTATCTGCACACTTAACAAACCCATCAAAACAGTTCATACATTTCTAAGATTATTATTATTTGATTGTCATCAAAATTAATAGAAGTGAAGTCCTCTTGACTTAACAATCTCCCCCTTTTTGATGATAACAAATAATCATAATTCTAGAAGGTAAAATGAAATTTATAGACAAATAGTATTTAGACGAATAATAAACTAAAGAAAAATATAAGAAAAGAATTGCATACAGGACATATACAATCCTTTATATCTATTCTTCTTGTTCTCCTCTATATCTCCTTCTCGTTTGCTATCTATATCTCCTTCTCTTTTTCTATCTATATCTCCTTCTCCACTATTTGTTATTAATAAAAAAATGCTCGTAGTAGATGCTTCAGAACTTCAGAAAACATACGCTGCATGTCAATGCGGATCGTCTTAAGGTCTTGTTCAATAGTAACCTGTAGTAATGCTACTTCCTCATGAAGATCACCCATTGAGTCAACTAGTTCATCTACCTTAGGATGAACTTCCTCAATTTCTTTTGCTAATGCTTCCTGAACTTCCTTCTGATTGTGACTTGCTTCCATCTAGTTTATGAAATATTTCAAGAACTTCGGATTAATAGTAGGATCTTGGTGTATTTCACTAAGTGGATGAAGGTTTTCAACAGCAGATGGTGTTAAAGGTAAAATGTCTAACTCTATAATTTTGATAACGGGTAGACTTAAAGGTTGTTTTCCTTCTGGGAGATCAAGATCATCAGGTCTAGGTAGTTTCAGAATTGGTTGCTCAAGAAGATGTAACACATCCTTGACTGAAGGTATGAAACCTAAAGGTCTGAAATGCATGACCAAATGCACAAAGGTT
>JANVCQ010000001.1:18322192-18334390 GCA_025531925.1 Erythroxylum plowmanianum
TATGATTGAATATGAAGAAGCAAATAAATTGAGTTTGAGTGTGAATGATTTCAATTGGATATTGAAGTCACTTTGATAATTAAAAAAAAATCATACCAATTTGGTTTTGGATTAGACCCAATTGTCTAAGCGGATTGAGGTAGGTCGGATCGTCTTTGTAGTTTTCCAACGCGTTTGTAAAGTATGCTTTTACCGATGTCAGAGTTAAGAGTTTTGTCCTTAAGTGTTTTTGTTTTCTTTGTTTCCGAGCCTTTCGGTTTCTTTGGCTCCTTAAGCTTTGGAATTCTTTGGTTTTCGATCCGAAGTTGGCCCATTTTTGGTTTTTGATTTCGTTCGTTTTCTTCCTCACTCGCTTTATTTGATTCCCCTTTTGATTTCTTTCATTTTCGCCCACTTTGTTTTTCGCTTTATGATTCCGAGGTTGGGTTCCGGAAGCAGGACCCAACAGAAGAAGTTGTTAGTATATATTTGACACATTTCCATTAAACAACTACTCATATCATTATAAAGATGTACTTATAAATGGTTTTCTTATCATTTACATAGTCTAAATAATCATAATTACTAAAACCAAACACTTCAAGAGTACTGATACATTGATATATTAACATAAGATCCTTATCCTCATCCCAAAGATACCTCAATAATTCTTAGCTACATCCTAATGGCATTGTCTAAGATTGCTTAAGTATCTACCAAGTACAATAATCAAAAAATCAATATTAGGACATATATATACTTAAGCAAAAATTGGGTTGCCAAAAACTAAAGCATACGGGACTATTTTTCTTTGATCTCTCTTAACATTGCTTTAAAGATATTAGCCTTAGAGAACTCATCAGTTTTAACAATTAAAGTCTTTATAGAAGAATAATATTGTATATTAAACCTTTTCAAGATGCAATCAATGTAAGTGCTTTAGGATAATATGAAAACACTATTAGCCCTATCACGAAGAGTTTGTATGTCTAAAATATATGACACTTCACCAAGTTCTTTTTTGCCTCAATTAATATATCAATGAACATTAGTAATAAGTAAGATAGCATCAACATATAAAACCAGAAATATGCTCCTACTGACTTTCATTTATATGTGTGTGTGTGTGTGTGTGTGTTTTCCTTTGAAGTGATTAGTGATGACAATTTCATCAAACTTGAGATACCATTACCTTGAAGTGTGTTTCAACTTATAAATTGACTTTTGGTACTTACGAACTATGTTTTATTTATAAAATAACTTAAAACTAGTAAGTTGAACCAAACATCTTTATTTAAGTCTCTATTTAAGAAACTTATTCTTAGATCCATTTGATGAAGCTATTATAGGTGATAATTTCATCAAACATAGATACCATTACCTTGAAACTTATTTCAACTTATAAATAGAGTTTTAAAACTTACAAACTATGTTTTATTTCCCAACTACCTCAAAATTGTAAGTTAAACCATATAGAAATCTTCATTTAAGTCTCCTTTTAAAAAATTTATTCTTATATCCATTTAATGAATCTTTAAGTCAGAATGAGTTATAGTTGTCATGATGATATGCAAAGAGTCTTTAGTGAAATAAGAAAAAAGGTCACTTTGTAGTTAATACCTTCTTGTTGACTATAGCCTTTAACTATTAGCTTTGTTTTATACCTCTCCACTTTACCTTTGGCATCACACTTGGTCTTGGATACTTATTTGCATCTAATGTGAGACTTCAATAGGTAACTTTACCAAGCTTTACACTTTATTTTCTAACATAGAGTTCATCTCATCATTCACAGTATCCATCCAAAAATTAGAATGAGCTTTAAAGATGACTTTATTATAGGTATTTGGATTTGAGGTGTCACGAATATCATACTTACATGCTTACAAGTATACGATGTATTCATCAGAGATTATAAGTTTACGAGCCCTTCCTAATCTCTTTAAATGTGTATTTTCTATGATTATTGCATATGAAGCTTCTTATATTGCTTACTTATTAAGTTCATCTTGAATAACTACTAAAAGTTGAGTAACCATAAGACCAACTATTGTATCAGAAGTAACAAGAACATATATAGACAATGATTGTGTGTTCTTTAAACACAATGTCTCTAAGCCCTTAGCTTATACCAGTGTTATAAAGCTCCTTATTACTAATATAAGTCTCAGTAGTGGATTTAGCATGAGAGTTCTCTCTCAAAGCCATGTCCAATTTCATGATTGTTAAATTCATTATAAGAGATATAATACATTATTTGTAATTAGTCCTATTAAGCTTCAAAATGACAAAAAATTGAGGATTCCTTAAAGTTTAAAAAAATCACAAAAGGAACATCAAAATGGCAAAATATTTAGCAGTGGTAGAATTGTAAACACATAATAACAATAAAAAAGTAGATATGTACTAGTGAAAAACTACAAATATGTAAATTAGGGGAAAATTTTGTAATTATTCAAGCATGGACAAAACTACAATTTTATAAGCCCATGTCTTCTAACTTTAGAATAGTGAGAACTCACCATTAGGGAAGTTATTTTTAGCTCTATGAAAGTAGTTTTGCTCCTCTTTCAAAAATTAAAGGATCCATGATATCAATTAAAACAAACCTAAAAGCACATATCGAAAACAAAAATGATTTGACTATGGAGGAAGTTTGAAAATCCAAAATATTTCAATCATTTTTGTGAAAAAAATTTGTCCAAAACACATGTAAACACTTCTATGAATGATATAAGAGGTACTCATGCTCCTAATAACAATCTAATTCAAGTCTCCCAATAGGAAAAACAAAGAATGAGATAAATACAATTTTAAAACTTATAAAGGTGGCTTTGATATAAAAAATTTGATTTTGGGTAATAAATGAGTATTGAATACAAAATACTAACATACCTTCAATATTTAATGTCACAAATAACCAATATAATTTTCATATCTTCAAAGTATAAATAAATAAATATATATATATATATATAAGATTATAAAAATAATCTCATAAAAATGAAATAAATTGATTGAAAGTCATCAATCCTCTATAAATTGTTATAAGACGACACAATCAAAAGAAAAACTAGGGCTCTTTGAATTTTATTCACCAATCTCTTCCACTCCACTACCCAATGTGTATAGTAGACTCAAAGGCATATAGTATGATTAGCAATATAATGTTCATTTCATAAAAGATCAAAATGTCACATATATACAATTAAGATGTTAATGTTCGTTACATTATACTAATTTATATAATTAATTCAACCATAAATAATAGTTCAAAATTATAAGTGCTTGTTGAATTGAGAATATCATTTGTCTCTGAATCAGTGACTCGTTAAGAGATATATCCATAATACAATATTTTCAAGTTATTGTATGCCTAACTTATGTAATTTGTATTTTATGGATGTTTGTGTGTAGTAAGTGATTTACTGAGTATATACTCAAAAGATAACAATACAGATTTCATTAATTTGAAAAAAAAGAGCATGTCAACATATTTTGAACTCTAAATGACGTGAAAACTCAACGATTGTCGTATGAAAAATTTCTGACGAAAACATTAAAACTAAAATATAGATTTCTATGTATATGTATCTTAACCAGGAGACGGGATCCTTTGTCTAACCTTATTATGTTTAAATCTATCCATCCCCATAAACGTCATCGTTTTGCTTACAAATTTTCTACTTACATTTTTGGGTTGTTCCGAGTTTAATGTATACTTAAGCTAAGCTTCAAGCCAAGCAGTGACTATCGTGTGAAAGAAGAAACCTTTAATCTATTTATGAAACCATTTGTTCATCACTATATCCCACTTCTCCTCCCGTCCTTATGGTTGGTTATGCAATACTTTTAAATTTTAACCCTCACCCACTTACTTTCCTTTTTAGCTTCTACTATGCGCTTCTTATGTAGTGCTTCTTGTCAAAAATTGCTGCTTTTTCTTGATTAATCGCTCAAGTACGAATCTTTCCTTCTTTGTTTACTCAATTTTGGTGTTTACACAGGGGTTACATTTAGGTTTCATTTTTAAGAGAATGATATGTTTGGTAACAAGTTCTCCATTGTTGAGAAAATGATGAGTGTAATACAAAATGGATTACTTTGAACTTGCAGGGTATTGGTTCACATGCTATTGAAATATGTTATCATCTGTTATTAAAAAGGTGTTATGATAGGGAAAAGTGGCTGGTTTTATCCGTTTATTGTGCTTAGAGACATGTATATACATATGTTACCCCATTATTAGGCTTGCAGAGGTGTTTTTAAAGGCTAAAAAACTTCAAAATTGATGGTTGCTTAACTAAAAGGGACGGTTTGGGATTATAGCATTCAAATCGTACTTGCTTCAAATTATCAAGTGTATTTGTAGAGGTACCTATGTTACTGTTATGTAAAACAAACTTAGCTACTTCTTCCCAAGTTATTTTGTTCTGTTTGTTGTGCTTCCCCAGAACATTGTCTAGACTTTCTTGCATCAAGAGATGAATTGTAGCATCCCACTCCTGCAAGACCCGAACCCGATATCGATAGGTGATATCCAGGTTTGTACCCCGCGAGGGTGACGTGCTCGATCACTTAGCCAGTCAAAAACTCAGTATAATTTTTTTTAATCCAAATACGCGAAAAGTAGAAATTAATTTGAGCCCGCTTTATTCATTCATAAACATTTCCTGTTACACAACTCATCAGAGATTCACTAATCACTTGGGGCCCATTATAAATACAAAACACTTAGACATAATGTCCTTACATTACAACGTAAACACATTTGTACAATCATTTCTGAATATACAAATTATACAAAAATAGAAAAATACAAATGTAGACATCAATTGATCCTAACCTCTATCTCTTACTTACATGCCGTAGTAAGTATACTCCCATTTCCTTAACGGGGTATTCTTCCGAGTCCTGAAAAATATTTGCAAATTTTGGGTGAGTTTTGTGAGCTAAATGAGTGACCATCATTGATGGCTCACATAATCACATAACAAATAATCACATTCACAACATTTTACACTTCACAATCAATAGATATAATCACTCATATTTTGCATATGCAGTACACATGAGGCCCACTTTTCATTTGTTATTTTGCTGTGACCGAGTGTCTAAATTGTCCCATGTAGGGCTCATTAATAACTGTCCCTTATCTACTTGGGGGATACAGGGATCACGAAGCTCATTTTCACTCGTTGAGCTTTAAGCTTTGATTGTTAGCTACTCTGGTCACAACTGCCATTATATTTCATGCATTCATGCAATGGAATGAATCAATCACATTTGTATGTTCCCATTCAATCTCATTCCCATATCATCGGACCTTAGTCTGACATTCAACATTAAGTTGAGAATCACACTTTCACTAACATGCAAATGCACATTCAGAACACATTTAACAATCACATTAAGAGCCTGTTTGTTTCAGCTTTTAGAGATTGAATAAGCACTTTTTTTTCACCACAAAAGTTGTTTTTAAGAAAACTGAGTGTTTGGTTGTAAAATCCAAAAAATACTTTTTTTCATAGAAATAGCTTTTTTGGAAGCTAAAATACAGCTTTTTAAGAAGCTCATATTTGGAGTTTTTCAAAAAAGCACTTTTTCAGGTAAATTTTTCAGAATAATTAATGAGCCTATTTTTAGTCCCTTTTATCTTTATGTTTTACACATAATTCTCTCAATACCTACAAACACATCTTCACGTTTATTTTGATATTTTTATAATATTATTTGATTTTTTTATATGTTTTAATATTTATTTTTTATATTAGTTTTACTTATATTATAATCCATATAAAAGATTTCGTTAGATATATTTTTATTTATGTTTTATATATTTTAAAATTATATAATAATTAATATATAGTGGTTTGCATATTGTTTAATATATTTTAAATAATATTTATATGCATAAATAATTTTATTACAAAATAAAATATAGTTAAAATTAAAAGTGCCTTTAATTTTTATGTTTCCAAATAGTATATTGTATGAAGCTCTTTCACAAAAACTCTTTTTTAAATGACAGTCAAATAGTCAACTGACTTTTTAGAAAAGCTCTACTGATAAAAGCTCTACTGACAAAAGCTCTACTAATATAAACTCATCCAAACAGGCACTAAGTACACTTAGTTCTTCTCATTCACACACAAGCAGCACTTCAATATCTCAACCAAATGTCACAATCATCAGACCTCCTATCCGGAAACCAACACAATCAAATACATTCATATAGACATTTAGTAGTCAATCTACACCAAATTTAAAACAGAACAATTAATGAAATGAGATCATCTAGGCCTACTCACAGTACGCTCTAGTTTAGCATTAGCTTTCATGATCCGGAAACGTCTGGATGGAAACGTTCTATCATGTATCATCATTATGCAAAGCACATATTGCACACACATTATTAATTGCACAATCGCATAAACATTCAATTTTTCACACATGAATATGTGTAATGTATAATGCGTGTTTAATGACAATCTCGAGTATCTTTCCTTTAATTTCATCTCAAAATCATTCTTATATCAAACTCATCTAAGTATAATTTATACTTACGTTTATGCCTCACTAAAACCATTAAAATCTCTATTCCTTTCTCATTGACTCACTTCAGATTTTTCCAAGTCACACTTTCGGGGTCTACTATTCACATTCAATTAGAAAAAGAAACTGATATAATTTGGTTAATCTCTCTTCCAGAAAAGTGTTCCTCTATGTCGTATCTTTTTATTGACACCAAAATCGCTCAATTTGGTTTAGTAATTTGGAAGATATACCTCAAAAATTATCGGGTTGTTCACATTCAAGAGTAGTGTACTATACACTACTTCCATCCAGAAATTAAACATCTTAGAGACTGAATCACAATTCTATTTATTCATATGATTTGTATTACTATTTCTCTAGTTTACTCCAAATCAAAAATCATCTTATTTGTAATTCTACAGATCAAGATATCATCAAAATACTGGAACATGTTTAACAAAATATCCAGTTCATGCACTTCCAACCGATACCTGTAATTTGATTCAATCCATCTTTCTCAATACAACTAGGAATACAACAAAATTTTATATAGAGGTAGAAAAATGTCCTACTAATCCAATGCTTCAAAAATCAAGTCATTTGGAGGTGTAGAGAAGAAGTTATGATCAAAATACTTCGGATATTCATCATCCCTAAAACCTTGCACGATAGCGACATTTGCTTAAACGCCCCAAAGTCGCTGTCGTGCTTTTGCACGATGGTGCTTTTTGACTAACCCTCAAAGTTGCTGTTGTGCTTTTGCATGATGGTGATTTTTGGCTACCCCTCAAAGTCGCTGTCGTGCTTTTGCACGACTGTGTTTTTTGCATTTCTTCTTCTTCACCTATATCTCAACTTTAAAACTTCATAACTTTTTATCTTGAACTCCAAATTTTGCAAACTTTATATCAATGGAAAGATAAAAGAAAGATCTACAATTCCTATAGAGACCTAGAAAACCATTGTTGCTTCTATAAGGGTCAAAATTTCAGAACAATGAAGTTATCCTGAAAGTCCTCCCTAAACAGCATCACAAACTTATAAAAGTCATATCTCTCTACTCCAATGTCCAAAAATTCCATACTTTATATCAATGGAATAAAGAAAGTTATACAACTTCCATGAAGACAACTTTGTCAAAAACTCTCTATATTAGTACACAAAATTCATGGAAGTTTCAGATGAAAATATTTTTAACTCTTTATTTACAACATTCAATTCCTCATGCTTAATCTATCATTTCTAGTTCAATGCCTATCATTTATCCATTATTCTAATTCCCTTTCAACTCAAAATCATCCATAACAAATTATAGCCCATGATTGATCATAAACACTAATAACAGAACATACATACATACATACATACATATATATATATATGTGTGTGCATTCATCATCAATTTTCTGTACATATTCAACTTCCACCTTCATTTCACTTCTAACTATCACCTTGATCCTTCACATTTCAAGACACCAAATTGATCCCTCTCTTTAGCTTTAGAATCATTTTACATCATCACAAAAACACCCAAATAGATTCACATCAATTCATCAAGAAAACAGAACAAGAATCCATCATGTATCCAGTTTTTCTGCATTTTTTCCTCCACCCAATACTCAACTTCAAGTCAAAATTAGAAACTCTTAATGACAGAATTTGAATTCGATAACTTAAAAAAATGTAAACCTATGTCTCTAATTTAATCCAAATCAAAGATAATCTCATTTGGATAACTACAGAACACGTTATGGCTAAACAACAGAAGCATATTCAGTGAAAAAAATCACAGCTAATATTTCTCCATCACACTTTATACACCATTCACTTAATCAATCCTACATTATGTCATTTCCTAATCTATTATCCATCAAAACAAAAGCAAAACATGAATCTATCCCCATTTCTCATCCACGTTTTTAGCATATACCCCTCCTCATATCATGAACATCTAACTTTTAACTATCATCAAAGATGCTCCATTCATCAAAGCTGTGAAGAGGAATAGGTTACTTACTTGATTTAGCTTCAATGTTTTCAAATCACCATGAAATCTTAGCTCCTCCACATACACGATCATCATAAATGGAGGTGGAGTAGGTTAGGTTTTTTTTTAACAACAAGAAGAGGGAGGCAATGAATCTTGAAAAAGGAAGGTGAAAGAGTTAAACAAAAGTCACCATGATGAGGCTGAGAGTGAATGTCGTGGGCGAAGGAGGGGAATGGAGAAGGTGAAGAAATGAAGAAGATGGGTAAAATGGTGCATGTGTCGTTTTTGGCAACTGAAAGACCAAAATATGATCTTTCACTTAATAAAAACATGGATTAATAAGTGGTACACTGGTGTGGCAAGTGACACTTGCCACTTGCCACATGTCGCTCTCTCAAGGTCTCCTCTTTATCTTTTAATAACATAGTCCATTTGCCTTCAATTTTTAACACAAATTTCTCCCAATTTTCAATGATACTTGCCATTAAATCCAAATGTCATTCATAAAAATTTCCACTGCCATTTGACATTTATTTCTATAACCATTCATCAATTGTTCTACCGTTTGGCATTTTTCCTAATCCAAAAATATCCTTAAATTGTATAAAATTTCCAAATTTTCAGCATAAATTTTAGTTCACGACTTATACACTCCAAATCAATTGATAACACATATAATTCACAGTTCCAAATATAATCACATTAAATATCAATTATACCCGGAAAATATCAAATGAGTACATGTATAATTATTTTCGTATACAAAAACCACTATTCACGTGAGTGTGTATGCTATTTTATGCATGAGCATGAAATGCAATTTTCTTAATCTCTCTTTGATCTCACATGTACCAAATTTTAGGGTTCTAACCCTTAGTAGAGAACGGGATGTTACATGAACTTATAAATCCCACGATCATCATTGTATTTTTGCATTAGTAGGGTCCTTAAGGCATCACGTTAACTAAAAACAGGTTTAGCAAATTGAGGATTTCAATCATTTAAAATCGATTCCTTCACTATCTTTCCATAACTAGGCTTCCATAAAATATTGGTCTCCTTAATAAAACCACAATCTAAAGAGGATCCCTTTATTATGACTTCCAACTAAAATCAAATAAAAAAGCATTAAAAGTAGTACAACAAATGGATAATTAGTTTCATCACTAAATCAGTTCACTGTTGTAAAAATATATAGAACCATCGATACTTGATTGAGGATGAAAACATTTTTGTTGGTTTGTGTAAAAGATTGAAACTTTACATTATCAATTGTATGTTAAGCAATTAGCAAGCAATTGAAGTCCCAAAAAGCACCAATAGAGAAACATCTACATATGATTAAAGATTAAAACTTTTTTGTTTTCTAGTGTAAAAGATCAAAACTTTACAACTAGGAAAAATCCAAATGTTTTAGTGTTATAAATTCATTAAAATACAAAAAATATATTTTGGTAATAAAAAATTTTAATGAAGATATTTTTCATTTTAATGAATCTCTTAAATCAATAAATTAAATCAATTATATTAAGCATGTAACATTTTATTTATAGATGTAGGTTCTTATGTCAACACTAATTATATCTGAAAGTTTGTAAAAATCATAAACATTGATTAAAAGTTATGTCATTTAAATTAATTAAAGAACTATTATCTTAATTCTTTTTTAATATAGAAATTTGATACATACCTCATGTCATACAAAACATGGAATAAATGAATTAGGATAAGTACAAATTAGATAAGTAAATTACAATTATAGTGACAAGCCCCTTTCCTGATGACTAGGCAACCTACTCAACACCCCACGAAACCCTCCAATCAATATCCAGTCCAACTGGAAAGTTCCCCAGGAGCTAACCCTTTTTCCTTTGCTTCAAAATATTTTAAAATCAATATAAAGAAAAGAAAAGGGAATAGCAGTAGAAGTTTATAAAAGTAACCTTCATTAAAAATTTTGGCAGTATAATAAAAGTAACCTTCATTAAAAATTTTGGCAGTATAATAACTTTTATTTGACAAGACCAAAAATTTTAGGTTCCTAAAAAGCAATTCAAAACACTTTTATCCACTTAACCAAAGCACCACTGCTACTTCTGGACTTCAAGTCCATTCATGCATTTAGTTAAAGAAAAGAACATCTATAAATAACCATATTTTCACAAAACTAAGATCAGGACATATTTACAAAGATGATGAACTATATGTAGTAAAATATTTACAATCTATATTTAGAAAAAAGATGATATGTTCATAATTATGCAATACATTGCCTACATAGCTGCACGTGACAAAGGTAGCTACTCAAATGGTGGAATCTCAGCTACTAAAATCCCTAAGCGTGCACCTGGGAAGTTAAAGTTTAAAAAAGAGAACAAAAAATAAAGTGTGAGCTAAATGAGCTCAGTGAGTGCTATGGTTTCCATTTAAACATTTATACAAACATTATCCTACTTGAAGAACAAAGATAATTTCCTTTTCTTTTCATGCAATAACCAATGTTCTGACATAACAAATTCATATAATCAATGCACGTGTAAAACACAATCAAGTTCCTCTTTTCTTGTAAGGTAAATAGAGATGGCAATCGAACATTCCATGAATTTTCTCTTTTAAATTTTTTTTTGCCATTTGGCACCATTAGGTGTAAGGCCACGGAGTTACTTCTGCATCACTTATTTGGGCTTGAGTAACCTCTAATAATGGAGTTAGTTTTGCATCGCATACCCACACTAGGTTAACTACTATATACCAACTGTTATGGAGCTAATTCTACATCGTTTACCCATCACGGTGCTGACACTACAAATAAATTAGTGGTTACGGAGTTAATTTTGCATTGCTTACCCATAACAGTATGAGCACAGTATATACTTCATACGTGCATAGGGTGACTCACAAGACATACTAATAGACACGACACCACCCACCGTTAGTGACAAACACTCCTCCCATTGTTGGACTCTATTTTCGAAGTCTAACTTCAGAGTCATAAAACCTGAGCGTATTACCAAGAAGGGTTATTTCGATGAACTCTCCTTATCCATCATCAGTTCATCTTCATTCTTATAACATCCCAAAAATTTCCTATTTGATTAATGGATATACGACAATCCATTCTTATGTTTATATTCTCCAACATCACCCTAACATATCACTCATTTGTGTTTTCTCTACTAAGTACATTTCGAGTTCCATTTAGGCCCTAAATGTATTATAAAAAAGCATCGATGAGCCCACAATTTATAACTGTACCTATTTCAGAACAATAGGCATAACTTTCACTAGATATGTCGGATTAAGATCGTTTTAGGATGATTTCAAAGAGGAATTCTATATCTACAACTTTAGTGAAAAACTCGAAGAGAGATGTTGGCTCTAAAAGGCAAAATCGCAATTTACTATAGCTATCCCGTGTATGTACTCTAAACGGACATACATCTCCCCCCTAATGGACATAGATAGGCTCGGGATATTTTCTAGCTCTTCACCTTGGGGAGCACTGGTTCTTTTTGTGAAAAAAAAGGTGGATCGTTAAGAATGTGTGTGGACTATAGGAAGCTTAATTGTAGCATCCCACTCCCGCAAGACCCGAACCCGACATCAATAGTGATATCCGAGTCCGCGACCCGCGAGGGTGGTATGCTAGAGCAGTCAATGCAGTTCAAAACTCGGTAATATTTTTTTTTTTT
>JANVCQ010000001.1:18334490-18345779 GCA_025531925.1 Erythroxylum plowmanianum
AGTCCTATGCAATCCCAATCTATCCCATCCTATGCCAATTTTACCATCTTACCCTTCCAGTAGGGGGTGGGATGTTATATTAATCATGTCACTATTAAGAATAAATATCCGCTCCTACGTATAAATGATTTGTTTGATCAATTGTAAGGGGCAAAAGTCTTCTCCAGGATAGATTTGAGATCCCAGGTTCACCTCTAGATTCTGGGAAAACTTACAAGAGGCTTTAGGAAATAAGGATGGCCAATTAGAGAGGATAATCCAGACATTAGAGGCAATGTTAAGAACTTGTGTTATAGACTTCAAAGGCTCAAGGGATGATCATCTACCTTTAATTGAGTTTGCTTACAATAATTCTTACTAAGGAATTCGAATGGCACCTTACGAAACCTTGTGTGTTAGGAGGTGCAGAACTCCTATTTGTTGGGATGATGAAGGTGAAAGAAGACTTTTAGGACTTGAGTTGGTACAAGTTACAGTTGACAAGATTAAACTGGTGAAGCAGGGACTCAAAGCAGCTCAAGATAGGATGAAAAGCTATATGGATGCGCATAGAAGGGAGATGGAATTTGAAGTTGGAGACAAAGTGTTTCTTAGAGCCTCTCTATGGAAAGGAGTTTTGAGATTTGGTAAGAAAGGCAAACTTAGTTCAAGATACATAGGCCCTTATGATATCATTGAGAAGATTGAGCCTTTAGCCTACAAGTTAGCCTTGCCACTAGAATTGTCTAAGATTCACAATATCTTCCATGTATCAATGTTGAGAAAATACCGATCGGATCCTTCACATATAGTTCAACCTTCAGAGGTTCAGTTAAGAGAGGATTTAACTTATGAAGAACAACCAGTGGAGATCCTAGATTCGAAGGAAAAGATCTTGAGAAACAAGACTATAAGCTGGTTAAAGTCTTATGGAGGAACCATGCAAGAAAGGAGGCAACATGGGAGCCTTTAGAAGCCATGAAGGAGAAGTATCCATATCTTTTTGCAGACTCAAGTAAGAATTTCGAGGACGAAATTCTTTAAGGGAAGGAGAATTGATGGGCCTCGAATTTTTAATTATTTATTTAGTTATCTAAGGTTTATTTAATTATTTATTTATTAAATTGCTTATTTTTTAAGAATTGAGTCCATTAATTTAGTGAGCATAAGTGGAAATTAGAGTTATTAAATAGAGATGTTAGAATTAAATTAGTGTAATGATCATAAGAGACAAAACAAGGGGCAAAATGGACATTACATAAAATGAAGGGCAAAATTGAGAGAACCAAACAAATAAGGGATATAATTGGAAAGACAAGAATAAAAGTTGTCTTGAATAAAAAGAAAAGAGAAGAATCGTGGAAGTTAGGGGAAAATAAGAAGAAGAAAAATCGATGGAGAAGTTAGAATGAAGAAGAAAACGTGGAAAGAAGAGAAATCAAGCTTGTTAGAGGTAACAATCTTCATCTTTCCTTCTTGCTTGAAAAACAAAAGGATTAGAGAGAGAATGAGTTTGTGTTGGAAGAAAGAAGGGAACCCATTTTTGATTTTTGTTGGTCTTTGGACTAGGTTTTGGTCTTTCTAACCTGGATAGACTATGGGTAGTTTAAGTTAAACTCAATTTTAACATTTTAGATAATTGAAGTTTTATGAATTTTCATTTAAATTTGGGTTGAATATGAGAATTTGGTTTGTGTTAGGGAACCAAGGAAATCTTACCCAAGAGCAAGAGGAAAGACACAATTGAGTTGGATTTTCCAAACAATTTAAGTGGGTAATGTGTTTATAGTTATTATATGAATAGGCAATTTGTTTACTTATATGTGTATATGCTTAATTGTTTAAAATTGAATTGTTGTGAATGTTGGAAATTTGCAATATGATGTATTATCATGTCATGCCTTGAAAAATGCTATGACATTTTGTATAATCAAAAGAGGAAATAGCTTGAAAAGCATGAAAATGTGAGTATGTGATGAAATGAATTGAGCATGAATATTTGCTTATGTTTGGGCAAGAGAGAAACCATTTTGTTAGTCATGTGCACGTTAACCTAAAGTCTTCTCCCAGCTGCCCGCTTATGGCATATGAGCTCCTTAGAAACACTCATTTTGTTCATGGTGTAAATTTCAGTTTCTCCATTTCCTTCCATGGGACTCTCGAGCCATTCATTTGTGCATTACATTTGATTTGTTGAGTATGATACACATTGAGTGTTATGCTATGATGGTTAAATATACATGATGTGTTATATGTAATGACATTTTGAACTATGGGACTTTGAGCTAGAATTGTTTATGATTAACTTGCTATATTAAAATGAGATATAGATGAGTAGATATCCATATATATATGCTTGATGCATGGCTTGTTATCATTGGCTATAAACATATTAGCCACTGAGCTTAGTAGCTCAACCTATTATTTTCCACTCCTCAGGTGCAGAGCAAGAGAATTGGTGATCCTTGCAAAGTTTGGCAACTCCAAGATTAGAGACTTTTGTAACAAAGTTAGTAACTATAATTTTTAAGATAGCTTTATAAGCATATCAACATGAGCATTCATTATACTTTGTATTTTGTATTAAGCCAATGAAGTGGCTTTTGGTATATAACTAAAGCTAGGCTCAAACTCTATTTTGATTTCGTAATGAAATGAACAATTGAAGAAGTTCTTTTGTTTATGATGATATTTATCTTCTTTGTTGAGATTGTTAATTATTGTTAGTGTTGGAATAGTTTGTTATGTTGAAAGGTTGGATGTACATTTAGTAGTTGAATTAATATAAAGTGATATTGCAGTAGAACAGTTGAATTTGGGAGAATTAGGAGTGAACATGATGTTAGAATGGATGTAGGAATCATTGGAAAGGCTTTGGAGGGGCTTAAGTATCCCCTATGTCCGTTAAACAGACATTAGGTCCATTAAACGGACCTTCACTAGCTCAGTCCATGTCCATTAAATAGATATTAGGTCCATTAAATTGACCTTCTTGGGTTTGGAAAGCACCCCCGAGCCCGTCTATGTCTGTTAGAGGGAGATGTATGTCCATTTAGTGGACATACACAGGATAACTACAATAAATTGCGATTTTGACCCTTTTAGAAGCAAAATCTCTCTTTGAGTTCTTCATGAAAATTGTAGACTAGAAGTCCTCTTCAAAACTGTCCTAAAATGACCTTAATCTAACATCTCTAGTAAAAGTTATGCCTATTGTCCCAAAATAGGTATAGTTATAAATTGTGGGCTCATCAATGCTTTTCTATAATACATTTTAGGCTTGAATGGAACTCGAAATGTACTTAGTAGAGAAAACACAAATGAGTGATATGTTAGGGTGATGGTTGAGGACATAAACATAAGAATGGATTGTCATATATCCATTGATCAAATAAGAAATTTTTAGGATGTTATGAGAATGAAGATGAGCTAATGATGGCTAAGGAGAGTTCATCGAAATAACCCTTCTTGGTAATATGCTCACATTTTATGACTTCGGAGTTAGAATCCGAAGATAAATCTAACACTCAGACTCTACCATGCATGTTAAGACGTACTCTGATCAGTATAATCATATTTGTAAGGAGACTTAACGGCGTACCACAGGCTAAACAACAATTAATACACAGGTGCACCACATTTTTATACCAATTTAATTCATTTTCAAATTCCATTATCATGCCAATTCAGTGCATATTCAATTTTAATTCAATGCGATCTCAAAGCATATATATCTCATAAAAATTAGCTTTCAAATTAAAGTAGCAACACCAATGAACTTATTCATAAACATAATTTTCATGATAAAATAGAAACCATTTTTCTTTCATAAAATCATTTTAAAGATACATTCACAATTTTGTACACATGTCACCGAGCACACTCATGCATTCGGTGACTCTCCTTTACCTACACAAAATGCATTTTACTTAGGCATTTATTTCCAAATTAGGAAATAAGGCATTAAAACTATATATTTGGTTTAACTGAATTTAAGATTTGTATTTTATTGTGTAACATTTATGCTAGTCATATTTTTGTTTAATTCCGTAAGCTAACCTATTAGTCATTGTTTCCAAATCTAACTTCAAAAGTCACTTAAGTACTATATTTTATCCATTCTAACTTACCAATTCCTTCAAAATACAATCTCACCCAATTTAATTCACCATATCACAATCATGCATGATGAGTCACGGTTATGACCTATGACCAGAATCCATACCTCCACTTGTTCCTTAATTTCACATAGTAAATGTTCAAATTAGGTTTTGAGGTCTTCCAGAGATTTATTCCCTATGTCTCTTGTTTCTACATCATAAAAAATCATTCCATTTCAACTTCTAAATCATGAAATATGTACCAAATATCACAAGTTGTTTCAACATAGGGGTAGTATCAGGTTACCACTTTCAATCTCAAATTTTAATATATTTCGTCCTAAATTAGGTCTACATCTCTTCTATATATTTTTAGTACTATGTCTTAGGTTTTAGTACCAATTGGAATCACTCAATTTTGAGGTCTGTAGGCCGAGTTATGGCTAAAACATTGGGACTAGGTTAAGTTAACCTAAGACAAAATCCCAATACACTTTCCTTTATTGTCATATTCAACTAATTCTATACAAAGAAACATAAAAGTAATACCAAGACAACATTGATCTTAAACACATCCATCCAAGAAAACTCATAAAAATTAGAAATTTAAGCTAGGAAACTTACCAGTTTTGCCTCTTAATCTCTTAGGAAATTGATGAATACCAATCCTAGGTCAAGATTTCTTCAATTTCTACTCCAAATCCACCAAAAAGTGCACCTTGGATGAAGTCTCCCTCTTTCTCTCTTCTTTTGTCTCTTTCTTTTTGGTTCTCACGAATCCTCCTTTCACATTAACCAAATTTGGTCCTCTTTTGCCTTTCTATACTACTTTAATACTTTACACATGTCATTTTCTTACTAAACATCTTAAATGACTCATCATCATCTAATTTAATGTTTCTTAAACCTGGAGTCTTATAATTGATCAATAATGTGAGTCATTTAAAATTTATTAATTAACTCCATTTATGTAAAAAGACCAATTCGCCCTTTCATGGATTACTACACTTATAAATCAGATTAAATCTCGAAAATATTCCACAACCATCTCACCACCAAATTGACCATGGTATACTTTAATTAGGATCAATCCTTAGTAATTATATGCCTCAAATATTTTTAATGGGTTTAAAATCATTAATACCCATTATTTTCCAAAAAGGACTTTTTGTCCTAAACTTATAAAATTCCTGAAATTCATCCAATTGGACTTGTTTTTGATCCATTTCAATGTCATTTGACTCTAATACCTATTTTGGGTATTTTCACATTTTTTTTTGGGGGTTGGGTCCTCAAAATCCCTATTTAAGTGGAAATATTGTTTACCCAAGTTTATTTATTATTCATCTGGAAATACTATTCACCCAGAATAAAATATATAATCTGATAGAAGAGAAAGTTCGGGGTTTTACATATAGTTACATAATGCAATTAGTATGGTAGAATTATAACTAATTTAAAATCTTATTTCTTGAGAAAATCATTTTTATTGGTGCTAAACCAAATTGAGAAGCATGTTATTAAGTAAAATCATTTTTCCTTTTCTTTTATAAGGGCTAATAAAATCATTTATTTTGGTTTTTTGACCCGGGTAGATGTCGAAAGATATGAAAGACCTCCCTCCAAGCCGTACATACGACTTTCTAAGTTTTAGAATTTAAATGTTACAGTAAAAAACTCTTTTATAAAGTTTAATTAATCGAATAAGTAGAGAAAAAATGAACATTATAAATCAAAACATGTTAATATGCTTAAAGAAAAAGGTCTAATCATATAAGAACTCATTGTAGGTTGAAAGAAATCAGGAAGAGCATTCAATAACAAGCTAGATTTATCAATTTTTGAATTTCCCCCTTTTGGTGAGTTTTTGTTAATAATTTTATCAAAAAAAAATCGTAATGATGCGTCGATTGTGAATTTGGCAGGTGTCAAATTTATTATTAAACAAAATGATGGAAGATAGATCTACTCCATACCGTCGATTAGAATATGAAGTTGAGAAGGAGCAACATAAGAATGATGAAATTAGCATTGGCAATGAGAGCAATAATATCAAGACAATTGATATGATGCATCCAAATTCTGAGGAGAACTTAAACAAAGTTTGCTCATTTATTCCAAGAGAATTAATAACGAAAATTGGAATGGAGTTTGAGATCGAAGAGCAAGCTTATCAATATTATTTAATGTATGTCAAACATGTCGGCTTTGGAATAAGGAGGAGTAAAAGTCACAAAGATAAATACGGTAAATTGATTTGTAGGTTTTTCTATTATACTGTTGAAGGTAAAAGGATGCCTGACAAAAGAGATGTATATGTAAGAGCTCCACGTACAAAAACAAGATTTGGTTATGAGGCAATAATGAAAGTTAATAGTGTGAAAAATGGAAAGTTTCAAGTGATTCAATTTGTTGAGGATCACAATCACAATCACAATCACAATATTCCAAGTCATAATAAAACACATTTGCATAGAAGTCATAGAAAGATATCCTGTGCTGCAGTAATGCAAATTCAACTGGCTAATTATATGGGAACTTCACCAAAAGCATCTCATAATCTTGGCTTTATTCCAGAAGATTACAAGATTTATTTAAGATCCAAAAGAATAAGAGATATAAAAGAGAAGGATACAGGTGGCGTGTTAGAATATTTGCATAAAATGCAATTTGAAGATCCTAATTTCTTTTATGCAATTCAAGTGGATGAAGATGATTTGATAACTAATATATTTTGGTCAGATGAAAAGATGATGAATGATTACTTAGATTTTGGTGATGATATTTGCTTTGATACTACTTACAAGAAAAATGGTGAGGGTCATCCACTTGCTTTGTTTGTAAGTGTAAACTATCACAAGCAAACTACAGTTTTTGGTGTTGTACTATTGTATGCTAAGACTGCTCTTACATTTGAGTAGTTATTCGACACATTTACTAGAGCCATGTCTGAGAAAAAACCTACAATTATTCTTACTGATTAGGATGCAGTGATGGCAAAGGCATTAGCTTCAAGATGGCCTGAAACTCATCATCAACTTTGTATCTAGCACATTTATCAAAATGCCAAATCCATTTGAGCGGTGTTTTTTCTCTGTTTAAAGATTTTTTGAAGGATTTCAATTCATGCATATATGACTTTGAAGAAGAAGAAGATTTTTTTCAATGCATAGAATGAGATGCTGCAAAAATATGAACTTCAAGATAATGATTGGTTAAAATGTATGTTTCATATAAAGGAAAATTGGGCTTTAGTTTATAGACACCAAATGTTTTGTGTAGACATGACCATCACACAAAGAAGTGAGAGCACGAATAACATTATAAAAAGGTATGTAAGTTATCATCATAACTTTTTATAATTTTTTAATCATTTTCAGAGGCATATTGATGATAGTCGATTTGATGAGTTGAACGCTAATTTTAGAAATAATGTAAGCACTCCAACATTGTCAGCAGCTGTTCAAATTTTAAAGCATGCAGCTAGTGTCTATACACCTAAAGTATTTAAATGTTTTCAAGATCAATGGAATAATTCTCATGATTCTAGTTTTCATCTTTGTGGTGAAGATGCTGCAATTACAAAATATAAGATCATTCTTGTAGGGAAGAGTTACTCTCATATGGTCACTTATGATTCATCAAATGATGAAGTCCATTGTAGTTATCGAAAGTTTGAGTTCGCTAGCATTTTATGTTCTCATGTTTTGAAGGTTTTTACCTTGAAAAATATTTTGAGAATACCAAGTCAGTACATTTTGAAAAGATGGACATGAAAAGCAAAAACATGGTACCTTAATAGTAAAAGCTCCACTATCAATGAAAGTGAATTGGATCCTAAAATGTTGTCAAGTATGAGGTACAAAGAATTGTGTGCATTAAGCATATGATTGGTTACAAGAGCAGCAGAGAGGAGAGATACTTGTAAAATTGTGAAAGATCGCCTTCTCAGCATATTGATGAAGGTTGATGAGATGTTGTAAAGTGAAGAATTAGTTGATTAAGAGAGCCTAATATCATAAGATGAAAAGTTGACCTAAAGGTCAAATCTTGAATTGAATCTCTTCAATCAATGTGAGATTAATTTTGGTGAAAGGAATAGGTTTGAGGTGTCAAAATAAAGATAAAACCTACGTCAAGCAAAAGATTGAATGGTGGCTTAGAGAAAAGTTCAAGGAAAAGAAAGTATGTTAAAAAAAAATACAAGAATTTAGCAAATATGGCAACTTTGACATCCATACCCTTTCCAATCCTCAGGTTATATTTTTGCTAATTTTGTGTTTTCAAACCTTGTAATGCATACAATTTATATTTTGATAATTTCAAGTATTTTTGGTTTAAATACTCTATTTAAGATTTTGACGAAAATTCCAAAATACCTTTAGTATGTCCTGGTACCACATCCGATATTACATCAAGTTCAGGTTAGTTTTCAGTAATTTAAAATGTCACATGTGTTGTTTTACTTGTTTTTAACAATTTTTCCTTTTTTTTGGTTATGACACATAGCAAATGCAACCATTTGGTGTTTTTATGGATTTCACAAGTATGGTTTACACTCATCATCATTCTATATCTAGAGACTCTAGACCACATTCTCAGGTAGTATTTGTACTATTGTCTTTTTGGTTAGTAATCTTCTAATGATTCCAATTTTCTACGTCTGGACCACTTGGATATAACACATAGCAAATGCAGCCACTTAGTGTTTCTATGGATAACATAAGTATGGTTTACACTCATCATCATTCTATGTCTGGAACACATTCTCATGTAGTATTTATAATATTATCTTTTTGTATTCTAGTAATCTTCTAATGATTTGTCATTTTAGGCCATTCATGCAGAAACAACTAAACAAAGTGTTGCTGCTATTATCCCACCTTCAATGCGCATGACTGATTTACTTATGGTACTCTTTTTTACATTTATTTCTTAATTTCAATTATTGCATTTCATGTTAATGTTACATTTTATTAATAATTGTATTAATTAATTAAAATTCATTTTGATTGATAGGCACAACAAACATTTGGTTTTGACAATTTGGGAGTTGGAATCAAACCAAACAATTTAGGAGTTGGTATTTTTGCAATGAGAACTGTGATTGTTACAAGTTTTGTATCTATAAAAGAGGAAATAACAGTTACTGAGTTATTGTATATAACTTTATGTCCAAATGACATTTTTCGTATATTAAAGGAGTTAAATTCTTATGCAATGTTAACTCAAATTGCAAATCTTACACATCTCTTGGTTAGTTTTGGGTGACAACTACATATAATTTGGTTTTATGCTAGAGAGTGGAGATCAAATCTTACTACTACTGGTCCATTTCGTTATGACATCTGTCTAGGTAATATTTCTGCTCGTGTATTGGCTAGTTGTTCTGCTCAAACGAATAATAGCTAATAAGCTCTTTTTTTCTTATTCAGGTCTTTTGACAAAGAAATTCATTAATCTGATCAAATATGTTAAAGATGGTATTCTTAATCTTAATAAAGTTGTTGACACTCTAAAGGTGACTATTGAATTAGTTATTCTTATATGGGAAGTTCAAATTTGATTGCTAACAGGAGAGTTGATGTCTCAAGGCCAAGTGAAGTAGATGAAAGTGTTGCTAGTTTGTAGGTATCAGTAGTTCTCAATATCTATCTCTATGTGTGTTGACGAGCCTTAAAGCTTTTGTTGTTTTATCTATGTGTAATACTAGTTTTATTATGTGATGCTATTTTATTGTTCCCAATTTGGAAAGATGCTAATGGATTTTAATGAAAATTTTTCAATTTATATACGACATGCTTCACATTTAGTAAGTGAACACTGGCTATGTGAGCTGTAAACCAAATTCATTTTTGTTTAGAAAGATGTCCTCAGTCATAGATGGTGATTGTAATTACTTTAATTTCTGTTTAATAACTCACTAAAAGAGCACAGGAGTTAGTTGTTTTAATTAGTTTGGAAGCTTGGAAAGATCTTGTTTAGTTGATTTCAGTTTATGTGAAACATTTGAGACCATCTAAGAAATGACAAATCATTCTTTCATCAATCAGTAAAAAAGGAAATGATAATAGTCATATAGAGTTGATGACTTTTCCTTCATGATTCTTTTCTCATAAGCAAAAGTTCAAAACTTTACTGTTTAAGAACACAGGAAGAAGGTCATGCATTTAGTGCAGAATGTAAAGAAAACAACAAATTATATGTTCTTGTGTGTATTATTATTTTGGGATTTTGAGGGTTTAATGAAAGAACAAGTCTTTTCAACTATCAACTTGGTCATAATGTAAATGGCATATGATTGTTTCACATGGTGTTTCAATGTTTCAAAGTTCCCATGACACCAATTTTCTAATTCTATTGTCCATGATCTTCTCACCCCTATTCTATTCAAGCAAGTGTTATGACTTGTTTCTTCATGTAAAGTTACTTTATGAAGGGTTGTCTAAGTCACATCATGACTCACACATGCACGGTCATGCATATAAGTCACTATACCGTGACTTAACTTACACGGCTATGCATGTAAGTTACGACTGTGACTTAACTTGCATAACCGTGAAATGGTCAAAATATGCAATCGTATTATGCCATTTTCATCCACAATTCTTCTTATTTAAATTTTCACGCACAATTCTTCTTATTTAAGTTCATACCACATTCACAAATTAATCCAATTAAGATTCATGCAACATTTACACTGAGTTCACTCAATTCATATCAATTTTGAATTAAATTGCAACCAACATATGAAAATAAGTAAAATCAATCAAAATTTAACACAACAATTCCCCTACACTTAAATTATGCTTGTCCTCAAACAAAATAAAAACACTATACTATAAAAATAAATAATGGAAACAATAATTTTTTAAAATAATAATCAAAGATATCAACGATCATTTCAATAAATACAACCTAAGAACTTAAAACTCATAATACTCTATGAAAAAGCTACTCTTCGCATATTTACATAAAATCAATAAACACGTCAATTCAAAGAACCATCAACAAGTGTGATAGATACTCACTCCTCTCTCCATCTTCTCAAGCATTCAATGTTGGGCCCGAGTCCCGGAACCCTATTCCCGAGGCGGCCCCTCGAGCTGCGCCCACGTCGGCTACCCGAACCATCAGACCCGATCCCAACATTCGCACAAAATCGATTTCGCACATACCATTCATACATAATATCATACTCAATCATTCG
>JANVCQ010000001.1:18361160-18378060 GCA_025531925.1 Erythroxylum plowmanianum
TTTAATTAATTGTTTTTAATTAATTAATTACATTTTTATATGTGTTGAATATATTATAATTAATAATTATATATATAACTATTAATTATTATTAATTATAATTGAACAAAAGTTAATTATAAATAATTAATTTATAAGTAAATCATATTTTAATAAATAAATTAAAATATTTTAATCATCAGTGACATTAAATTTAATTAATTTGTTAATTAATTATTTATTATATATATATATATATATATAAAACATTTTCACGAAATTGCCTTATTTATATATATATATTATATTATATGTAATAATATTATATAGGAAGAAGAATCGGAGTGACGTCTGTGAGTTAAATATTTATATAATATAAGAGATGAGAGATGAGAGGAGAAAGAAATATAAGCCAAAAAAAGAAACTATTGGATCATTTGGACGTTAGGATGGAATTCTGTTTTCGTTCATCCGTTCGTTTTTAATATTATATACTTTAATAATTGTGGCTCAACTTTCCCGCATAAAGAAATAGAAAGTGGATTAAATCCTTTTTCCAAGAGATTGAAGAGAAAGTGTTCTTTTAGGAATTACTGAGTTTTTGGCATCATGTGTATGTGTGTGTAATAATGTTATAATTGATTGGCATACATCTACTGATTTATTTTTGTTTGTGCAACTTGATGTTAAAAAGTACACCATTCTAGCTGGAATGAGTTGACGCATCTCATGAAAATGTAAGAGGACGAGAATAAACTAATAATACAAGAGGAAGGAATAAACAATAAGGATTGATCTTTTCAAGTAAGTAATGACAAGTATCTAATGAGTAGATTGAAGGACAGAGACTAGGGAAGAGTAGAAAATGGCCTGGGATTAATGTAAATGATGTGAAAAATGAGAGAGATGAGAATATGGAGACATGCGTACCAGGAGGTAACGAATTGGAAGCCGTTGTTCGTAACAATATACGCAACCGTGGTGGTGGGCGTCGTGTTCTCGTCCTTCTACGTCTTCTCTGCCGTCTACTCCAACAACTCCTCATTCACTTCATGGCTCTCTTCTCCGCCCCCATTCACCTCTCGTATGCGTTTTGCTTTCTTTTCCTTTTCCTTCTTTTTTTGTGCGTAAATGAAGTCGTGTTTTAGATGGGCGTTTTTTGTTCAACAATGAATTGGGTATTTCGCTTTGTCTTTTGTCGTCCCGTAGCTCAAGTTTGACCTTTTATATTTTTCTGGACCAACCTTGTAGCACCACCAAGTGATTGTGCAGCAATTTCTGCTATCAATTTTAGCTACTGGGCATTTAATTCTATCTCTTTCTAGTTCTCAGTGTTATTGAGCTTTTGGTTGTTGGAAGTGTCGTTTACCTTGATAGTTTTGCTTAAAAGATTGCGCTTTTTGTCATAAAGCTGGAAACTTGTTCCAGATGATATTCTGGGACATAATAGAACTTCAATTTTTTAAAGTTAAACAGCTCTCCTGTTATGATTTTCTACGACCAGTGTTGGTTTCATTCGTCGTCATTCTCTAGATGGCATCAAGCACTTGGTTTCTCATCTGCATTCTACATTTGTTAATAATGGAGCTAAATGGAAAACATTCCAGTGTCAATAAATTTGCTACTAATGGACTGGATTAGTCTTCGATTGCTTCCTTATCATGGGATGCTTGCCTTGTCTTGTATGGCCAGTGCAATTTCGTCTCTGTGCAAGCATATAATTATGCAAACAAGCCATTTATAATTGCTTTTGGTCATTTACCATTGACCTGCCTCCTCACCAAACTCATTTTTCTCCAGACGTGGATTCCCCTTATTTGGATCAATCATCAAATTTTTCTCAATCAGCAATAGTTGCTGGTCCTCTGACGCCAACATCAAAGCTTCCAAACAGAGAAATAAAACCAATTTGGGATGCTCCCCCACGAAATGCCAAAATGCCACCTCAAAAGAATTTTATGCTCACCAAACAACTTGTTGAGGAGAGGGTCAAAGATAATGTCATAATTGTCACTTTCGGTAATTATGCCTTTATGGATTTCATCCTTACATGGGTTAAACACTTGACAGATCTGGGGCTTTCTAATCTTCTTGTCGGTAAGTCTCCTCATAAGACAGTCTCAGTTACTTAAGCTTCTTTCAATGGGACTTCAGTTACGGAAAAATTATTAAAATTATGGTACAATAGGTGCCATGGACACTAAGCTCTTGGAAGCTCTGTACTGGAAAGGTATTCCTGTTTTTGACATGGGAAGTCACATGAGCACAGCAGATGTTGGCTGGGGGTCACCAACCTTTCATAAAATGGGGAGAGAAAAAGTTATTCTGATTGATGCAATCCTCCCTTTTGGCTATGAGCTATTGATGTGTGACACTGACATGGTTTGGTTAAAGGTATTTTTCTATCTGTATGTTTGCTTCTTTTGGATTTCAACATCCTGATTATCCCCATGCATGTAGTATCTTATATTTTTAATGAGACTTTAGAATTGTTGTGGGAATGGTTGCTGTTTTTGAAACTAAAAGCTGGAGATGGAAGGTATTACTTCAGAGTTATCCCACACAGACAAGGTTTTGGATGGTAAATTCTGAAACTGCAAAATAAAAAGAGAAGTTAGAATCCTACAATTCAGCATTCTTTTGCATGAAGAGATTTATCATGAGTCTCACCTGAAATGTTACCTTTGGAAATCATGAACTGTATCGTTTCTTTTCTAAAAAAAATAAATAATAAAGAAAAGAAAAACTGTATCATTTGATGGTATCTACCTAATCTAACCTAGGGAGTGATACAACTTTTATGTGCCTTATTTCTAATTTTCCAAATTTAAAATTTCTCTTACCAACTGATTAAAATTGGTGTAGCACAAAAATACAAATTTGTGGAGACAGGAAAGTTTCTCTTATTTTGGTATTTCTGTGCTTGATTTCTTGTATTGTTGTGATTCTTTTATGCACGCAATCAAATGTTTTATGACATATTTATGAAAATCTTCTTCATAATATTATTTCCTGTTATTTTGCATCATTGTTTCAATCACTTAATAAATTGTTCATTGCACACTATATTATGTCCTTGAACAGAATCCACTCCCATATCTTGCTCGATATCCAGATGCAGATGTTTTAACATCAAGTGATCAAGTTGTACCAACAGTTGTTGATGACAGGTTGGACATTTGGCAACAAGGTGAATGTTCACTAGATTAATTCTGCTGGCACTCTGTCCCCCTTTGCACAGTCTTATGGCTGTTAAACTGAAGGCTCCTATCCTGCATCATCTGTTACATTTTTCCACAATTTCCCCATTTGATTGGTTTGAAGGTTAAGAACTTTTGAGAATGACTATAAAATTATCTACCTTTTCTTCTGACAACTGCTTAGGCACTATGTAGAGACTTTATGTCCTTCTAGTCAATAGTAATAGAATCTAAAAATTGCGAACCTGATGCCTGATTAGGCCAGTCTTCCTTTTCCTCGCTTTGTTTCTAAATAAGGGCAAGGATGGGGGGAGGGGTGTTCATGAGGAGGGATGGGGAAGAACCCTAACCATTTCTTCTTGCTGGAAAAGCAATGAAAGAGCCGTTATGATGCTTAAACATTTATACATATGTGTGCAATAGAAGCGGCAAATTTGTACTCATAACTTGTTTTCTTTTTGAATCTGCCAACAAACTGCTGCATCTTCATGGGAATGGGATATTTGATTCATTAGTCGCATCTAAACTTTAATTGCAACACACAATCCATGCCGACTGTTGTGTAGTACATTAACAATAATGCCTGAAATGTTTGCCAGTCAAGTCCGGTTGCTTTTTAATAAACTTGGTTTGTGTTTGTATCTTTTTCTAGTATGCTAGTTTGAAAATTTGTTATTTTTCTTTATGATCGCTCAACTAATACTCATTTGTTCATTTTGATAGTTAGTGGTGCCTATAACATAGGAATATTTCATTGGCGGCCAACAGAGTCTTCAAAAAAGTTGGCAAAGGAATGGAAAGAAATGCTTTTGGCTGATGACAATATATGGGATCAGAATGGGTTCAATGATGTTGTGCGCAAGCAATTAGGACCTTCTGTTGATGAGGAGAGTGGTCTCGTATATGCATTTGATGGAACTTTGAAGCTTGGAATTTTACCAGCAAGTATATTTTGCAGTGGACATACTTATTTTGTGCAGGTAGCATCTTTTATTTGTCAAATTCCATATTTCTTGTTTGGACCTTGAAAATGCCATCAAAAGACTATATGCCCTGACTCTTGGGGATATATTTGTAGGCCATATATCAGCAACTCAGATTGGAGCCATATGCAGTGCATACAACATTTCAGTATGCAGGCACTGAAGGAAAGCGCCATCGACTGCGAGAAGCCATGGTTTTCTATGATCCACCAGAATACTATGATGCACCAGGTAATAGCATGCTACACTTGCCCACTGCTTTTCCAGAATATTTTGGCATTGTTGAATAAGTATTATATCTGACCATAGCCAAAGGGTGGTTTATTATCCTCTAGGTATTTCAATTTATTTAGCATCATCTAAAGTTCTTTGTGAACAGAATGTCTCAACTTGACACTTTAAGATCAATAGATGCAGCAACTATATATTTACTTCTGTTATCTTCAATTATTTTCTTTGTTCTTCTTTCAACCAGGCAAGTGATCAGTCAAAAAAAAAAAATCAAATGGAGCATTAAATCTCATCTCAGCCTTCTTAATGAAATTTTTTCAACAGTTGACACTTACTGTTTGCTGTGGTCACTGCATCTGCTTGTAGTTGATGTTTGCAGTTTGTCCTTGCTTAAGATAATTGCTGCTGTTTAACATCCCTTTGAATTTATGCAGGAGGCTTTTTGTCATTTAAGCCATCTATTCCAAAGAGTTTGTTACTTGATGGGGAGCATGATCTTAAATCACACTTTGCTGTAATTAATTATCAGGTATGCACCAATTAACATAGTTTCAGTTCTTCAATTGTCTAATACCATCTTGGTTCTCAATAGTTTGTGTTGTCTTCAGATGAAACAAATAAGGACAGCACTGGCAATTGCGTCATTGTTAAATCGCACCCTGGTGAGAGTAATTCCTTTCTTGAACATGCTTTCCCTTTTACAATTTTGTAACATATTTCAAGTGATATATATCCCTGTCATAATTTAAATTATCGAACATGCTGCACAAAACTGTCCTTAAAACTGCGTGAACGTATCACTTTCTCAGTTTGAAAATCTCTAAATGTTGTTTGTTGATTTCTTCTTTGTGTAAACTTCAGATCATGCCTCCATTATGGTGCAGATTGGATAGGCTATGGTTTCCCCATCCTGGAGTTCTGGAGGGGTCTATGACTAGGCAACCTTTTCTCTGCCCGTTGGACCATGTATTTGAGGTGCCTTTTTTTATCCTGAAGCTGATGTGACAAACTACTATTTTTCTTTTTTCACCTGAAGTGCCAGCTACGTTGTGCCTAAGAAAATGTTTATTTGTTATGTGCTTGGAAATGTTAGTGTGCTTGTATTCAGCTCCCAGAATCTGTGAGAAAAAAATTTCTTTAAATATGTTTTCAGTTGCTAGTGATGCCATTGATAGTGCGAAAGGCAGCAGCATATCGGTGGATTTCTTAATCATACAGCTAAAGTATTCACAACTGTTTTTCATGTTTCGTATAAGACTTCGATTCATGCAATATTAAGTACTTATCATGCCATTCCAGTGTGCAATGCATTTATGCCTATTTCCATTTGCAGCGAGTGACCAGGTTGAACTGTGATGAAGCTCTAGGCTCTACAACTTGTATCCTAATTGACCTGCCTGACTTCAAGCACATTAAGAAATCTGGATAAGTTTTAGTTTTCAAAAGTTGTCTTTTAAAGTTTTTCTCAAGAAGTTACTTTTGAAAAAATTCATCCAACATAAATTTTCTGTTTTACCTCTTTGGTTGGGCTTTGGCAATGTGTAGTTAGATACCAAAATTGAAGTTTGCTGAATATGAAGATCTTTCTGGGAGGGGAGGTGGGAATTATAGCTTTGTTGTTTTAATTATTCAGGCACTTGTTATTTAGCTAAAGTACTGATCTGCTTTTCTGTCTATGGTCCCATTCTGTATTTCATGATGGAAGTACAAAACTAATTGAACATAGGCTACTAGCTGTAATTCCTTATACTATGAACTTACTGTTGTAATTTAAGCCTTTTCAATTTATTTGCTTCATAACCATAGCAAAGCAGTGTGTTCTTCAGTTGCTTAATTGGATGCTTTATGACATCCATCTATCTTCTTTACTTAATTTCTGCACCAGCTTGACCTTTAGCATTAGCTTCAGAGCTATTTCTGTAAATCCCTGTTCTTTTGCCTTCAATGTTCTTTTAGGAGTTTTAGTTGTTTCTTCATAAATGCCATATATATTTGGGTTTAGCCTTTGGAGGACATTGCGATACATACAAAAATAACAAGTTCTTATCCAACATTGGTTTGCTAGAAAAAGATGGTGTACTGTTTTCTCCTGAATATTTTCCAATGACTGTCTTAATGAAAGAAATTTCAACTGAACTGCAGGTAAATGTAATGTTGAAAGAGCTGCCAGTGGAGGAGTTTGGCCCTGGAATCGGCATTAGAGAGTACTCCTTTTTAGACAGTCCATTGCTGCCCTCCCAAGTAAAGAAATGAAGTTACATCTCTTTAAAAGAATTTATGATCTCGCTGGTGCAGGATTAACAATCGACGAACGTTTGTAGGTGAAACAATCATGGCTTAATGTTCAGCTTTGTCAAGGTGGAAACCAAGACTGCCGTGGGTCAAACAATACAGGGTCATCAGGTGTGCTAAGATTCCCAAAACACAGCAATGAAGAAACGGTAATGAAATTCCTTTTCAAGCATTTGAAGCTACCTGCGTACTGTTTGTTCAGTTTCATATCCTAAAGAACATGGTGTTAGAGTAGTATAGACCTTATTATTTCCTGTGGTAAGTGTTTCTAGAAATGATAACCAGTTCAAACAAAATTGAACACAATCTGTTGAGCATGTGCTATTTTGTAGTATTTAGTGTTGGGGCCGGAACTAAAATGTTATTTAGTTCAATTGTTGAATGGTTTTTTGGCTGTATACTTAACTAGCCAAGTTACACCCCGTCCCCGATGGCAACCACCCAGTGCCGCCAGCTTGCCTTACCAGCTTGAGCTTTCTTTCTAATTTGCAGTTCAAGACAATATTCTCGTCATTCCAACATATCAAAGTCATTCAGTTCTCTTCAATGCAAGATGCTTTCTCAGGTTTCAGTGACAAGGTACGGCCCGCCTCTTGCTCTCTTACTTATTGGATTTGATTCAAGTTTGAAGGTGGCTGTATGTATTAATGCCCTGTTAAATATATACTTAGGAAAGAGAAGAGAAGTTTAGGAAACGTGTGAAGCGGTACGTTGGTATATGGTGTTGTGTGGCGGATCACACTCCCGGGCATGTATATTATGACATGTACTGGGATGAGAAACCTAGTTGGAAGCCAATACCACCTCAAACTCCAGAAGATGACCACCCACCACGGTGATGCCTGATTTCAACTTTTCAAGCCATGTATTGAAGACATTACCAGAGAACAAAAACATATATCAAAGAAGACATCCAACAATGCTTTATACAGAAGAGATCCAGGGAAATTAAAAGATACCATATGCTGGTTTTAATTCCTAACACACGGAAGATGTCTGTACCTCAAATTTACAGATGGAAAGGGTGCTAACCTATTATTGACATTGAAAGTCCAATTTTGAAACAGAGAGAGGTTGATGGTTTTCCTTCAATCTTTGTAGCATTAGCAAGAATTCTTTCCACCTATTGCATCATGCATTCCAAATCCAAATAAGAAGTTAGAAGGATCAAAGCATGTACGTTTCTTGTCATGATCTTGATATAGCTTCATCTCACAAACTAAGGTTCTGTACTGCACACCAAAACATAAAGCTTAAAGTTATAACCTTGGGCTTATTAGTATATGTTTTCTTCATGAAATTTCCGATCCCAATACGATCACATAAAACCTGAACTTCCTAATTTACCCTTTATTGCTTTTCACATTGTTTCTCAGCATGATCACATAAACCCAAGTTAACCCTAGCTCATGTAACCTTTTCTTCCCAGAATTTATCCCATACATTGCTTCATTTATTAGTATTCTCAATTATGCTTCTCTCGCTAGACGAAATGCGTCAAAGAGAACAAACTTGTGCTAATATCAATGCCTGCGTTTGTTTTTGATTTCCTTGGATATTCCAATTCAACGCCTTGGTGATTGCGCATTACTTGGCAATCAAGATTGGTGCTATTACTCGCTTGCCAATCGCCACTCCTCTTCTTTCTGTTCAAAGCTGGACATTTGAGTTCTTCATTGGCTTTTTTTTTTTTTTGGTTTTTTTTGGTTGCCCACGAGGTGTTTTAGGAGGGTCTCAACTATAAGAAGGCACCTTTAAGTCATCCACTCTCAGACTAATCCCCGCTCGAACCGGGTAAGTCCCTTACAGGAGGCAAAACTCTGACTCCAAGTTTTAAATGGTTGCATACATGAGAACAATTCGAAGCCGCGACCTCACTTAAACTAAGAGAGTCCCTTATCAACTCACCTTTTGTTTGATGCTTTCCATCATAAAAGAAAGACGACTCTTAGTTATTGATTATAAATTTCGAGGAAACTCAAAGAGTGTCGATATATTCCACATCAGAACCACTTTCTCCATCTTCACCTTTTTCCTTGGGAGTTTATGTTTTGATGTTTCGAAGGATGGAGCACAAGTTACACTTTTCTGTCTTTAGCACAGCGGAAAAAGGTTCCTGAACATGCTGCAAAAGTTCAACTTGTGGAACAAAACAGAACCAGCTGGCATTTACCCCTTGTTACGATATAAACGATGGAGCACAAGTTAGTTGGCAGAGGAAAGGAGGTGGATACGAGAACTCGTTGTGGAAGTGAAGCTCGAGCGTGTTTAAGAACGTTAGTCAATTGGTAAAACCACGTACTCTAAAATAAGTCATCCGGTGAGGAACCAGATTCACCCACTTTTGGAAAAGGGCAGCATCTAGTGACTATCTCGAATATAGAAGGACCACAATACTGCGTAATATAGAAGTTCAACATATGTAGCAGAAGCCACTAGGCATATTATGGATATGACTATTACATCAGAAAACTAGACACCTTTGCCGGAAGTAAAATCATTATTGTTAAAGATAACTAAATGCCTTTGCCGGAAGTAAGATCATTATTGTTAAAGATAACTAAATACCTTTGCCGGAAGAAAAATCATTAATTGTATGGATTATGATTAAGAGACAGGGGCTTTCGCAATTTGGTAGTTGTTGAAACTTCCATTCAGATTCAGTAGACTTGCAAGCTTATCACTTCCACTTCCTAAACTTCCCTCCAAACATTCCATGCTTACCACCCTTTCCATGCTTAAACTTGCCTCCGTGATGCTTAAACTTGCCATGCCCATGCTTAAACTTGCCATGCCCATGCCCTCCATAGCCGTGCCCATATCCTCCATAACCATGGGATCCATGAGATAAGTGATGAGCACCATAAGCAGCTGCAGCTGCAGCTGCACCACCAGCAATTACTGCTCCTAATCCAGGTCCTGAAGTAATATCAAGAAATTTTGGTTACTCTTAGTGCACCAACACGTGATAAACAGACTCAATCAAAATTTCGAAAGAACAACAACAAAGTTCAGGAAAAATAGTTACAAAATTGAGAAAAGACTCGCAAATCACGTAACTTACACTGGAACTAGCACACCATACAAAACTCAAAAGTCAACCAAAGATGACCATTACAGAAAAAACAGTTAGATAATTCAGAATATTTTTAGCATTTGAGATTGATTGTGTTTTTGAAATTTAGTTAGAGAGTACTTTAGAGTAGATTATCTCTAGATCTAGCTGTTAAATAAGATGCATATCAGCTGTTTGTTTAAATGTTTGTTCGGAAATCTGCAGAGATAATTGATACTGCTTGTTTTTGGTAACTTATAAGCCTGCTTCAACTATACAAAGACAGGCTTGTTAGTGTGTTTTTCTGCATCAATGAAATCATTGTTCACTTAACTTCCTTAAACGTTTTTCCTATTTGGCTATTGCTGCAGTTTCTTTTTGGTACAGAACAACAAAAACACTACCAAATGGAAACGTAAGAATAGTAATGGACAGCAAGATAGAGTTAGATAAGGGTAATTTTTAACTTGACAACAATCACACCTATGTTACATTAGTTACAGCAAGTATACCTTGGTGATGAGACCCAGATGCGCCAGGATAAACAGCAGGTGGGTATGAACCGGGAGGATAACCTGCCGGAGGGTAAGCTTGAGGGGGATATGGCTGGGGAGGATATCCCTGAGGCGGATATCCGTGTTCCGGAGGATAACCAAGAGGATAATATGTTCCGGAAGGGGGTGGATACTGTCCAGGAGGATATCCGTGTCCAGAAGGATATCCGTGTCCAAATAGCCCCTTGTCATGCTCATTATGTTTGTCCTTTCCACCTCCCATATTTCCTCACAAAGCACAAAATCTGCGTGATAAGTGTAATATATGGTAAGCCCGCATCAACTAGAGAGATAAAAATCATAAGCTAATTATCAAAATTTGTATCCATGCACGAATCTCTGAAACAAATTGCAGTGCTTGGACTTATTTTAAGGAAGCAATGAATCGATCATGGAAGGACTCAGTCTAAACCACGCCTGATTCATGAAGTTGGGAGACCCGGGACCAACAAAATCAAAACTTTCCAACACTTTGATATTAAATGTGGAAAATTAAAGAAAAATCTACAATCAAAACACAATCTTTCTGTTAGACGAAGCCTGGTACGGGAATGAAGACAATTCCCGTCCCAAGTCAAGCGGCAATTTACCCATAACACTTAACAAAGAAACAAGTGCAAAAGCATTGATCGATCTAGCTTTCAACGACGAACAAAGCTCTAAAAAGAGAGAAGGAAAGCAGAACAGAGAAAGACGTTACCTATATAATCTTTGCGATTTTCCCACAACAGAAACACAGAGATTGTTGATTTTGTTTCTGTTTGTGTAGCTTATTATATAGTGAAGAGAGAATACATGAAAAATAAGATAGAAGAAAACGCGTACAAGAAATAAAGTTTGTAAATTTATCATTTAGTGATTTTTCTTAATTTTATATTAACATTTAATAAATTTTATTCTTAACTAATAAAGAATTTAGCGGACAAAAACATGCCAATGTTTAATATTAAACTAAAAGTTAATTAACTTATCTTTTTTTAATTAGTAAATGGAATCGGATTCTCCACCTATTATTGTGTGGTGTGTTGCAGATTTTAAAAAGTTAGAGATAATATTTTTAAACAGTTATTCTTTTATAATATATATATATATATATATATATATATATATAAAGGAATGGCATTACTTCAATATTATGAGGAATCTAAGAGTAACAGTCATATATACCTGTCCATTTTTTTGACTTACTCAAACTGATACCCTTTTTTAATTCATTCTCTCTATTAACATATGCATGTATAAAATAAAAATAAAATAATCTATTTCACTTCAAATAATTAAGTTTCAAGTTAATTTAAGCCTGAATTTGACTCATGAGCCAACCCATTAAAAATAGCCAAAAATTGCCATCCCCGTGTTTACCCTTGTTTCTGATGATCATTGCTTGCAAGGTCTAATTGCCAATGCAAATACAAATGTTTATTACATAATCGCATCGACTTTGAAATAAGCCCTTGTTCCCTCAAATGCAGGAGCTCCAAGCTGTTTCCATCCAAACTGATCCAATCGACATGATTAAAACGCCAAAATGGCATTGTTTATACTCGCAATCCAACCCAAGTTGCCAATCCTAACTATACCTCTCTCAATTTAATTTTTCGAGGGCTTATATGAAGACCAGAGTTTCAGCTTCAGGGCCTTGGAAAACAGTGCACACCTCCTTTCATGAATGCCTTAATTCATTAGACTGTAAACTTCGTCTGGAAAAAAAAAAACTCGATAAAGAGACGAAAACAAGGAGCATCACTAAATACTCTATACTACCCAAGAAGGCTGTAGTGAAATAACACGGATTCCTTTATCCTTAACCAAAGTTTCGAGTTCGAGTCTTAAGAATGGAGTTGCTTTAAAACTCGTGAAGGAGGGCTTTGCCGCCCAAAAGGTCCTACCCAGCTCGAATCCGGATTAGTCGGTTGTCCATGTGGTGCCTGGGTGGTTTAACCAAAAAAATTTACTCTATACTAATAACCTTTTCAAGTGAATGAAATCAAGCATACATATACGGAGCTTCTAACGTGAAACATTCTTTTAAAGGCATATCCCTCAAATTTCACAGCACTTCGCATGCCATACACAGAACAGCATTTCGACTTAGCAAAACCTTAAAGCAGCTTCTAGTTCTTTCTCGTCATCGCAATCATATCCTAACTGGTAAGCTCGTGCTGCGAGTAGAAATAAACAACACAAAGACTTAGGTCCATATGCACATATACAATATCATATAAACAAATGAACGAGACAATTAAGTACAATTACTCACCAAAGCGTCCAGAGCCCATAAATGGTTCTGCTTCATCTGTCACGCCGCCTTGTAGCTGGTCCTAGTACATTTTCAAGGAGGTGAAAAGGAAATTAGATCATGCAGACTTTTTCTTTACTTAAATGGATGAATTGTTGCGATCAGAAAAACATTGTGCAGAGTTGAAATGGACATCTATAAGAATCCAAAGGAGAAATTACAGAAACAGCAGCAGGATAAAAAGCATCAGTTAAATCAACTACAGGATAATTTATAAGTTCATATCATGTCCAGTCTCGAAGACGAAGGAAACATCAAGTGCATGTCAAATTATTCATTGTATGACAAACAGCTGTACGACTACACTAAGCCACCATAGACATGGTGCCAATGTAAAGAACTTTAGTTGAATCCATAAGAAAAAAATGAAACTAATCACCAATGAAAGTTAAACTTATGCAACTATATGCAAATTCCTTTCCCAATGATATGCAAAAAGTGCCTTCTTCAGGGTGAATACAAAATGAAAACGCATTCTGAAAAAAGAATTCACCACATATAATAATGCACTTACATGATCTGATTCCATTTCAGATGGTGACAGCAACCTGTCAAAGCATCGTCCAGATATTGTACAAACCAACAGCTCATTTGCAGGATCCATAATAACTTCTCTGCATGTATCATCACAAACTGAAAGGAAGCAAGAAAAACATGCATTAGTCTCCAAACATCCACAATCTAATGCTCAGTTGCACATCTATAATCACAGAATCTTCCCACCATGAACATTCCCAGTCTTCTCACAGATGAATACATCTCCAATTTGGTAGTAGGAACAGGTCTCTCCAGAACAAGCGTGGTCAGCAAACACTTTGTCGGTTAGGCCTCTGCTACTTTTCCAAATAGAAACTTGATCAGCAACTGACTTGTCAAGAATAATTCGATCATCTTTCACCTTCAATCCAGACAATAATCTTATAAACATAAGCTTAAGAGCAGAATTATTCCTTGGTACATGTCATACGCAGATATTCAATTTAGAACAGTGAACAAAATCCCGAAAACCATTCTGAAAGCTTGAACAACACAATCAACTTCCAAACAACAAAGAAACACTATAAACTTTCATCAAATTGTTGGCAAATACATATACCTTGAGCAAAAATGGTCAAAACCTTCTGCTTCTATAACCCAAATTTCTAGTAACAAGTATAAAGATGACACACAAAACAAACTTCTATCCAATAAGGCATACAACTATGAGAAAAATATGACAAGTAATACCTGTGAAGGAAGAGGTGCTTGGCTCCTCTTTGCGGCCTGCATCTGGATGTAGTACTCTTTAAACTCAGGTGGGCTGTTCCTAACAAGCTTAACCATGTCCTCTTCATCGCGCTGCAATAGGATATTGCTTGAAACTAATCATTTAATATAGTTTTAAGTCTTATGAACAATATGATATTGAACAGAGAAGAAAACATTAAAAGATAAGTAACATTGCCAGCCAACTAGTCTGAGATTGCACATACCATCTATTTTATAGTCATAAATGAACATGTACATAACCGAATTCTTATAGGAGGACTACTGAACAACATCCTTTAGCACGCATACAAGTAAGCAGTATTGAATCAGCATAACACTCGCACAAGAGTTGTAACCTCTACAAGTTTTCACACAATAATTCTCAGAGGGGGGAGAGAGAGAGAGAGACTTTTAAAGTGAATCGCCACCTGAATATAAAGCTTCTTCCAAGCACATTCGGATAACTTTTTGGAAGGAGGCAATAGACCCCATCGCATGCAGTACCTGCACAAGGTCAAATTTGATAAACTCACATCCAATTATTTGAGGCATGAATTCCTATTGCCCACCAGAAACAAATGAGGCATGGTTCAACAGCTTTTGTGGAATCTAATGCACTTATCTCGCAATTTCAGCATAAGAAGTAAGTTGGCATAGGGATGTTCGTTTTCAAAAACAGAGGAATTAACAATCAGATGAAAAGGCAGACATAACTAAGCACCACCCATACACACAGGTCATTCAATTCAGACACAAAGGTCTTTAAAACTTGAAAAGCTGAATAAACCAAAATACAAAAATGCTTTAATCATTTCTCAAAGCCAACGATTAAAGTTCAAACAGAGACGACAATGTTAAGGCAGCAAAACACCTTTAAAAAACACAAACAGAATTTAGCAACAAAAATGATTATTAGAAGTAGAAAAGAGAGGAAATGAAGAAGAACAAGTACTGACAAGCGACGCCATAAGGACTCATCAGAAGCAGCGTAATTCAGGTATCTACACACCAGAGAGCATGCCACGAGATCCTGTTTCGCAAATCACAAAAGAAAATTTCATATCTAAAACCCAAATCCAAAAAAAAAACATAAACATTTTTTAAAAAAAAAAGGAAAAGCCAGAAATTAACCTCTGAGGAAAGAAATTTGAGGATGTGGGGAAAGAGCTCATGAGGGATCTTGCTGAAAATCCCACCATCTAACCTCGCCAATTTACCATTACTGCCATTTCCACGGTTACTATCACCAATCAAATTCTCTTCCTTCATTTTCTCTTTGCCTCTGTCATCGCCTTTTTGTTCCTCTTTCTTGGCTTTAGGTTCCTCTTCCTCGTCCTACAATATTAAAAGCATTGGTCCAAAGATGACATTTTTATGCAAAAATAATCGAAAATTAAAAAAAAAAGAGAGGAAGAAATTAGGGATTGCTCACCTGGTCGGAGACTTCAGAGAGGACCTCCGATTCCAGGAATTGGGCCAAACAAGCGTCTTCATCATCTGATATCGTCATGCCGGCCACCGATCCTTCACTTGAGAGGACAGTTGTTCATGTCGGAGACGTCGCCGGCGGTTGCCGATTTTGATAGGGGCCGGCTCGATTAAAATAGAGATGATGTCGATATGGTGAGTGTGACGACAATAGATGCCCGGGTCAGATGATTCGGGGTCGGGTCACCGGCACATTTGGGAAAAATTATAAAAGTTTTGCTGTTTACGGTACAATAAGATAAATTGCAAATTCAACCTTTAGAAATTATAGTTTTCTTTTCTTTAGGGTAAATCGACCAGAAGCTTTGAAGTTCGTGTAGATTGAGTTTTGAGTCGAGAGGGTTGCTCAAATTTTAGCTTAAATAGTTTAAATATCGTTCAAAATAAAATAATTACATATTTTTTTCACTTACATTTTGATTCTTAAAATTTGTCTAAAAACATAATTTGAATTTTAATATTTTTAATGTTAAAAAAGACGTAATAATTCTCAAATCATATTAATTAAATTTTAGAATAACAAAATCTTAAATTTGTTTTAAGATTTTGTTTAAGACGTTGATGTGACCCTTTTCTTAAGTCTGGAAGAAAAGCTTACATTCTAAGTGACACCCATCGTACAAGCCAACTCTTTGACAAAAGTCATGCTTGACTAATCCATATTAAAATCACCATTCAACTTGTTGGAATTAGATCGATTGACATACCATTTTCTTACCATTTTTAAATGATGGAGGCTTACTAAAGAAAGAAAAGCCCAAAAGGGCTGATTAACACGTAACATTTACATTGGCGTACAAAATAGTTTCTTAACGTTTTACGGTATTTAAATTGAACTATAATGTTTGTAAAATGTTCAGATTAAATCTTGACCACTAACGACATTAAGGCATCGTCAGTTATCTATTGATGTAATCCAAAAATATCTTACGTGAATTTTTTAATTTTGTAGATGTGGGACCTACTGAAAGTTGACGTGAAAATTTTTAATGAAAAAATTGACATGATATTGGATCCATAGAAATAGATAAAAAAACCTATCATGATTATGTCATCGAAGAAAAGGCTATCAAGTAATAAATTCTTGCTTTCGGATAAATTTAATAGTATCCTATCAAGCAACAAAGGTTCTGATTCAATTAATGAAATTAGGTTTTCAAAATCGACACCTAGTCTAACTATAATGGAGTTTTTGAAATATTTGAAATCGCAAAAAAAAGTGAATCTATTTTTTATTTATACGTCCATTTATACAAATAAGATTTTATCCCTTATTAAGAACTCAACGGGTCACCCTTTCGTTTTTCTTTTTTTTTGTCTAATTTGAGGGATCATGTTGAGTTCGTACATTGTCATGTCTATAAATGAAATGCTACGTTTTATTTTAAAAAGGAGGAGACGTTACATTTTGTTGTTAAACACAGCGATCCTCCCTCAGTTTTGAAGAATAAAACGCAATGTCTCCTATTGAAATTCCACATTTTGTTGAGGTAGTGATGGGTGTCGAATCCACCAAAAATAATTCCCAAACACCAAACGAATATAAATTGCGCACAGTGGTAAATGGGGTC
>JANVCQ010000001.1:18393801-18421895 GCA_025531925.1 Erythroxylum plowmanianum
ATCAATTTTATTGGAGGATAATTAGGGTGAATTTATCAAGTTTTGTTCGGATGACGTTAAATTAAGTTCGATTTGAGATTTCTTTCATGGTGAGGAATTCCTCCCTCGTGAGATGCGCATCCAGATGTCACGTAGGACGTCGGGCCCTCGACTCACCGGGGAGGGGTTCCAACAACTTCGTTCTCCTCTTCAATTGATGTGTGATATCACACTCTCCACCCCCCTTAAGGCTTACCCTAGTTGGCATAACAGTTTGAGTATCAGCTCTGATACCATTTGTAATAACCTAAACCACCCGCCTATAGATATTGTCCACTTTGGGTTGACCCTCGGGCTGAACCCCTCACAGTTTCTTCCCATCCTTGGGAAAACGTGTCTTAGGGGGAGAGGTATCCATACCCTTATAAGGCATACTTTGTTCTTCTCTCCAACCGATGTGGGATCTCATGCTATCCACCCCTTATGACCCATCCCTCTTTAGGGCCCAGCCTAGCTAGCACAAAAGTTCGGATACCGACTCTGATACCATTTATAATAGCCCAGACTACCTACACATAGATATTGTCCGCTTTGGGTTACCCCTAGGGCCAAACCCCTCATAGTTTTTCTCCTCCTACCCTTAGGAAAATGAGTTTGACGGGGAGAGGAATGCATACCCTTATAAGGAATACTTCATTCTCCTCTCCAACCAATTGGGATCTCATAATCCACCCCCTTAGGGCCCATCATCCTATGCTGGCACAACAGTTCAGGTACTGGCTTTGATACCATTTGTAATAACCCAGACAACCTACCTATAGATATTGTCCGCTTTCGATTGCCCTTGGGGCCAAACCCTTTACGGTTTTGATCTTCTCCCTCTCGAGAAAATACATCTATGGTGGGGAGGGATCCATACCCTTATAAGGCATACTTCGTTCTCCTCTCTAACCGATGTGGGATCTCACATTTATACCTAGAAAATATCAAATAAGTGCTTGAAAAAATCATTGTAATATGTGCAATACTCAAATTCACATGTATGTATAATATATTATGCATGAGCATGAAGTGCATTTCCTAATTTTCTTATTGATATCTCTCATGTAAAGTATTCTAGGGTATCCCTTAGCATGGGAAAACGGGATGTTACATGCCTAACGCTGACAATTATGCAATGAGAGTTGTTTTAGGATAAAGGATGATAAAGCAAAGTCATGTCATTTATTTTGCCTTAAGGACATTGGATGTTGCACAGTGTAATTACTTCATAACTAAGAATGACTCTTTGGCAATTATTTTTGCCTTAGATAAATTTAGATGTCATTTACATAGATTTAAAGCTATTGTTTATTTTGATAATATAGCATTAGAATACTTTTTAGAAAAGAAGGAGTCTAAACAAAGTTTGATAAGATGGATTTTGCTTCTTCAGGAATTTGATTTAGCAATAAGAGATAAAAAAGGAATGAAAACTTTAGTGGCAAGCCATTTGAGCGGGTTGGTAAGGCATGAAGATATCAATTATACCAATTTCTGAAACTTTTCCTATTAAGCAATTATTCCAAATGAAAGGTACAAGTTTTTGGTATGCAGATCTTGTTAATTATTTAGTTACTAGAATTGTAGCTAATTACATTAGTAAGTTCATGAATGAAAAGACAAGGAATGAGGCAAAACATTACGTTTGGGGTGAACCATATGTGTGAAAATTTTGCTTTGATCAAGTTAATAGATGTTGAGTGTCAAATAGAGAATATCATTTTATCTTAGTTTTTTGTCAAAATTACACTTGTGGATGTCACTTTGGTCCTAAATGAATTGTCAGAAAGGTTTTGAATAACAATTTGTATTAGTAAACTTTGTTTAAAGATGCTTATATGTTTTATAAAAGTTACGACATATGTCAAAAGATAAGTACGTTGTCTCTTAGAAATGACATGCCTCAAACCCTTGTTCTTATAGTTGAGATATTTAATGTATGAGGTATTGATTTTATGAGTCCTTTTCCTTCATCTTGTGGTTTTTGTTACATACTCTTGGTGGTTGATTATACTTCAAAGTGCGTCATAGCAAAAGCAACTAGGACTAATGATTCTGCAAAAATTATATGTTTTATAAAGTCCAATATTTTCAAAACATTTGGAGTTTCACGAGAAATTATTAATGATCAAGGGAGTCACTTTTCCAATAGAGTAGTGAAAACATTGTTTAAAAAGTATGGAGTGCATTATCAAGTAGCCACTGTTTATCATCCACAATTGAATAGACAGGTTGAAGTAAATAGAGTAGTGAAATCTATTTTGGAAAAGAAATGAATCTAAAAAGAAAGGATAGGAGTTTGCATCTAGTCGATACTCTTTAGGCTTACTATACAACCTACAAAAAACTGATAGGAATGTCTCTTTATTGATTGCTTTTTGGTAAAGATAATAATTTGCCTATAGAGATTGAAGATAAAGCTTATTGGATGGTGTGACATTGCAATGTGGATTTGGACAAAGCTAGAGAGATAAGGAAATTGAAATTGAAAGAATTAAAGAAACCAAGGTTGAAAGCTGAGGAGAATTAAATAATTTACAAAGATAAAACTAAATATATGAAAATATGATCTTAAGGAAGTAATTTGAGATGGGAAAGAAAGTGTTAAGTTACATTCTAAATGGATTGGTCCTTTAATTATCACCAATGTATTTCATTATGGTGCAGTCTAAATAAAGATTTTAGATACTGGAAGGATCTTTAAGGTGAACGGACATAGATTGAAACAATTTTATAAAGGTATGATGATCTCAAGTTTGATGAATATTAATTTAGCACTTCCCTAATATTTAGAGGATTGAGAAGAAAAACCTCATAAAGTATAATGATGTTAAACAATTATGCTTTTTGGGAGGCAACCCAAAGATAATAATTTTTATTAATTATGTTTTAGTTATAAATTTCATTTACTTGCTTTTGTAGTTATTTTATTGGTTTAAGGGAGAAATTAGGCCTTAAGTTCCATATTACCAAAATTGATAAGGCGAAATCATGCCTAATGCAACTCATCTTTCAAGATAAAAGACCTTAAGTTTAAAACTGCCAAAATCAATAAGGCGAGATATGCCATATATAACTCAAGTTTATGGTAACATTCCTTTAAGTTCCAGAATACTAAAATGAATAAAGCGAGATCACACCTTAAATAACTTAAGTTTTTGGAATTAAACCCCTTAAGCTCCAAATTACTAAAAAGCATAAGGTGAAATCACACCTTACAGATGTAGTAAACTATTTCATTTTAGGGACTAAATAAAATTTTTTGAATTTTGAATATTAAAAATAAAATAACAAAATAACGAACACAAAACAAAACAAAACCTAACTTATTTCTTTTCTTTATCCAAGTCTTAAGTCACATGTTTGCCTTATGTCAAGCTTCACCAACTAGTGAACCATGGCTACAAGCATCCATCTAGCAACAAATGTTAATGCATTAGCCAACCATACTAATGTTGCTCAACGCATCCATTGACACCCCACAAATGCATCAATACTGACAAATTAGCTCCACCAGTAGCAACCACACCAATTTTAGGCTAGCAAACCTCTAGCAACTGTCCATCAACTCGATAAGTGATAAGCATTGTACCAATGCTCGACATTTTGCACCACAATTAGCCAATCATTCTATCACACATCCAGCTTCTTATAGTTTATTGCTCCATCGATCTTCTTCCCAGTAAGAACTTATTTGGTTTCTTTTATTTATTATTATTTTTCATTAATTCTTAAGTTATTAGATTTTATTATTTTTCAATTTGTCGACTACTAATTTAGTTACATTATCTTTTCTTAGTTATAGTTAATATTAGTTCTTTTTATTTTCATTGTTAATTTTATTTGTTAAATGGTTGATTTAGTTATTGTCTAAGATTATTTTTTCTTGTTCAAAGTTGTAAAAATAGAAACAATGAAAGTAACCAAGAAAATAGTAGTAATAGCTAAATTTACCCCTACTCCAATTGACACTCCTCAATGTCCACCTACACTATAGTGTATTTTGCTATAAATGCTCACAACTCTGAGGAGTATTATAATCTCTAACGTATTTTATGTTGATCAATTTTGTGGAATGTGAGCATCTTATATAGATGTTGGGGACAATATATGATTTATTTGTGGAGAAGAGTGAGTAATTATACCATTTTTCAAATAGGTCTTTGTTATTCTATGGTAAAATATGTGATTTATGCTTACACTTGTGAATACTATGATTCATATGTTAATTATTCCTTGTGGCAACCTAAAATTTTATGATTGCTGCTTAGTAATAGTCCCTAAGTTAAGCTAAAATTTAATATAAGAGAGAGACAAGCATAACTAATGTTTGAAGTATCTCATTGGTTTTATTGAATAAAAATATGCAAGACTTGATGCATTTTGAAATTTGTGTGAGTTTTTGAGCTTAAGAAAAAATTTCCACATTTGTGCCCATACATATTTCTTTGTTATGTGTGTTACCAAAAATGACTTGTTTATACTAAAACTTGCTCTTGTATACATTTTGTTGAGGCCACAATTTTGGTGAATTTATGTATGGAGATGATAGGGGCATTTAGGTGTAACCATTTTTGACCTATAAAAGCCTACCTCAATTTTTACCCTTAGAGAACCAATTTAAGCCCGAACCTTTCTTTTCTTGCATATTAACCTTGTTATAAGCCAATTTTACGATTTATTTAAGTAATAATTTTGAGCCCTTAAATTGAAAGAATTATATAAAGCTTATTTGCATAGGATTTTAACCATTTTCATGAGAAGTAAATCAGTTGATTAAAGTTATAATGTTTTGAATTCTCATTTTTTATAGTATGGGGGAGGAGTGATATATATATATATATATATATATCCTTTTTGATATTTCTTATTATAAAAATAATGAAAAATAAATAAAAATGATGAGATGATTGAAAGGATGCAATTTGAAAGAAGTGGATTTTGTATTAATTTGAGTCAAAACTAGTGTGGATAAGTTTATATGGTTTCCTTCAGTTAGTTAAACCTAAAAACTTCTTTTTGCCACACCTTTCCTATGTCACGTTACAACCTTTATTAAGTACCTTAGATTTAGGCATTCACACTTATTAGTGGTGGCAATATGATTAATGCGGAAGTTTAAGGAAATAACTTGTTTTGTTTTGATTTGAGAGCTTAAAGAACCCTAAACACTTTGAGTGAATAGACTACAATCCATGAAAGTGAGTCAAGTCTTGTTTCAATTAATTTTAATGGAATTGATGAGATGCTATGTTCATTCTAATTTTTTTGTATGAGTGTTTGTTCTTTTAATTGTTATTTTTATCTTAAACCTTTAACGCATATTAACTTTTGTGATATTTTTGCATAACATGAAAGAGGATAAGAGGCTATTAAGAGAATGATTGATATATTGAATTGATGTAGCTTGAGGATAAACATGAGTCCAACATGGGGGGAATTTGATAAGATGTAATTTGTTCATATTAATTAGACTTATCTCTTTTATTTTGGATTGATTTTGGTTCTTAATTGGTAAAATTAATATTTATTTTGTTTTCGAAGGTGACAAGCGAAAATTGGATCAAATTTAGCTTAAAAACTCTCATTAGAGCATCATTTGTCAAAGCCATAAATTTTAGAAGGAAGAAGATGACATATTATTGAAGAGGATAAGACAAGATCATGCCTGGGGTTAGATTCACTCAAATAAGTTTAGTTCAATTAAGAGACCTATTCCTAACCCTATTATGTAGGGATTTTTTAAAAAAAGATTATCTCTAGAATATTAAATGAAGATAGTTTTTAGGAGAAGAGGAGGAGAACGTTACACACACATTTTTTCATTAATCCTTTTTCTCTTTCTTTTGTTTTCTTTTCTTCTTTCATCTATCTTTAGTGTGGAACTATAGTCATATGTGGCTAAATATGAGTTTTCTAATTCAAGGGGAATCAAAACTCTAGCTATAACCTAAGGCAGATTTCTATCCAAAGCCAGATTTTTATTTCAATTTAAGTATTTATTATTTCATGTTCTTTTATTTAATAAGTAATTGATATTAATTGATCTGATAAATTAATTTGATATTGATTATTTTATTAGTATCTATCAGTTTAGTGATCCATATTTATGATAAATAATTGGTATAAGTAGTAAATAGGTTATTTATGTATTTGTATATTTAACTTATGAGAAACAAGAAAACTAAATTGAATAGTTAGAGATATGTTAATTATTTAATATAGGGTATAGTCTTTTTCATGAAGCTTATTTTTATCATTTAATTGATATGGTATGTTATTATATCCAGTCAATTAATGGTAAGTTTTAATTTAAATGCTAGGTTTGAATAAATTAATTAATAAAAATTGAGAATCATTGTAGCTATCTTAATAGGTTGTAGACTAATTGTTCAAGTTGTAAAAATTTATTCTTTTTAAACTAGTAATCAATGTTACAATTGGATGAGATCCTTCCTTTGAATTAAAGTTAAGTCAAACTGAATTACTCATTTTATACTTAGTTGATTTATTTGATTCCTTATTAATTTTAAATAATTAGTTAATTAATCATTAACTCCCCATTCTATTTTATCAATTGAAATTAATAAAACTAATTTTTAGTTTTTTTGAGATTAGATTTAGTTCCATAACTACAAAAAAGTTTAGTGAGTTGGGGATTAATCTTGAAGGCTTCGACAACTTGTTCATTAGCTAGAATTATAAATTATTGTAATCAAATTACAAAGTTGTAATTTGTTACAAAAGCAACCTATTGTTTATTATGTTGCTAATATTAATAAAATAGAGTGTAATGTAATTAAGCCTAATTTTATGTACAAAATATATGAAATAAGTAAAGGATGATAAAATTGTTAAAAGATAATTGGCTTATAAGGTATTATCAAAACATCATCTTCTTCTCATCTTTTGAACCGTCATCTCCTTCTCATTAGAAACTTTTTATTAAACCAACGAACTTTATAATCTATGTTTTAATGAGAACAGAATATAGTTTCTATTAATCATTTATTATTTCATATTTTAAAAGAAAATCTCATGAAATAAAGGCAATAAACACTTTATAGAGATTAAATTCATTCAAGTAAAAAATAAGATCAACAATAAGGAAGATTAATACACAACAAGTATATAAATTCATATGTAATTTTGTTTCTTTCTCTTGGTTATTTTACTATTTTTAGGGCTTTTCATGTATAAACATATCATGTTTTGAACTTAATGTATAAATCTTTTCTATTATCAAAAGGAACTAAAGTTTTTATTTCAAAGAAATGCCTCTTAATCTTTAAAATAATATTTAGAGAAATTTTAAAATAATTTTAGATTAAGTTTTAGTCAAATAAATGTAGTTTGATCTTAGAAAAAAACTTGAAAAATCTTTTAAAACATGTTTTTAGACACATTGGTTAACTAATGTATAGGTGTGGTCAATTAGTGTACTATTTCAGACACACTGGTCGATCAATATGTCTATTGTGACTTTATATAGAACATTAGTCGATTAATATGCCAGATTGGTCAACCAATATCAATGTCACTAATATTACAACAATTAGTTTTTTGTCTAATGATATTTTAGAGCTAGTATAGGTATAGATACTTGCGAATTCAGTTGTTAAACATTTTTATAACATTTTATAATTACAATAAAATATTTACAAGAGTTTTTAAGTATTTACAAGCATTCATTAGTTGTTTATTGATGAAGAGCCATTGAGCATTAAAGTGAGAACATAAGGTTCATTTAAGTTGTAAAAACCAATTGGGACTAGTTTTTCTTGTATTTGAGTGTTTTAAGAATTAGTGAGGATGCTTTTTACCTTTAAGAAAGTTTGTACAAGGGTTCCACTTTATTGAACTAAGATTATTGTTATGAGGTTCGCCTTTAAAAAAGAGTTTAATTAAATCCTAAGAGAGACTTGAGTAGTGAATGGGGGTATGGTTTATTTGTTAAACTACTATAAAAATTGATTTACAACTTCTCTTCCCTATACTCTTCATTTTATTCTTCGTTGATTGATTAAGTTTAATTAACTTTTCATTGCATTTTGTCATTCAATTTGAAATCAATTAAGGGTCTTTGTTAAGTTGCAAATGTTTTCTTACATTGACTAGTGCCTTATTCACGCCTCTTGGGTGTCATTAGGAACTAAGAAATGTTGTTAAAGCGGGTCTCGTTATTGTGATTTCAAATAAAAATTTTGAGAAAATTTATCTAGGAAATAAGAAACTCATTTCATTAAATGGCAAATCCATTTATATATTTTTTTACACTATAAAGGAAAGTTTAATAGAGTGTCTATGTGTGAAATGGCTCATGAAACTTGGAACAGTTGTTATTAACATATAAAGGAACAAATTAAGTAAAGGAGAGCAAAATGCACTTTAAAAAGTCCAATATAAGTTATTTTAAATGAAATATAATGAAAACATATCTGTATGTACACTAGATTTATTGACATTATCAATGCTCTTAAAGGCCTAGGCAAGCATATATTAATATTAAAATGGTAAGGTAATTGCTTAGGTCTTTGTCAGAGATTTCGAAAGCCAAAAAGCAAAGGGCCTAATGTTCTACCATCGGATAAAATCATTAAATCCCTACTCACTTACGAAATGAGACTTAAGGAGACTTATCAAGAAGGTAAAAATGACTCCAAAAAGGAAGAACTTAGCTTTCAAAGCCTTCAAGGAGAAATCAAGTGAAGAAGAAGAGACATCAACTAATTTATGAAGTTTTTTAAGAGGAAAAACATCTTCAAAAGAAAGGACTTCAATGAAGGTAAAGTAGATTTATAATTCAAATTAAATAACATTGAATTTTTTAAATGTAGGAAAACTAGGTCATATGATGTCTCAACGTTCTCCCCTCAAGGAAATGACAAATATGAAAGAAATGATACGAAGGGTAAGATGGACAAAAAATAGAAAGAACATATTTAAAGCCTCCATTTAGGATGAAATAAATGATTATAAAACTGAGAATTTGTAAAGAGTAAGTAGTTTATATATGTTTTATAGTTAAAGTTAATGACAAGGCTATAACTGGAAATCTCTGAATTGTCATATGACGAACTAGTTGAAATCATGAGCATAAAAAGGAAGAAGTTATCTTCCAAACTTAAAAAGAATTGAAAGCATTTATATGCATGCATAAGTGAAAATGAAAAGATGAAGAGTGAATTGCTTAGCATTAAATCATCTAAAAGTATGGCAATTATTGACACTCATATCTTAGATGCATTAACATATGAGAATGAGACATTTAAAAAAGAGATTAAGGATCTTAAAGACTCCCCGTCCAAATTCAATAAGGGAAGTGAGTAAAATTGAAAGCATGTTATGAGTTAAAAAGAGTTCAAATAAAGGACATGAGATTAGATATAACTATAAAAGTGCCTTATACCAAATTAAATTTGTCAAGAAATAATAATTACATTGTGAAGAATCATTGTTTAAGATGACAAATGGGTATGATTCATCCATATCTAAGCATACACATAATCATATACACATCCTACATCTACTAGGCATTACTCTAAACTAGATCTCATATTTTCATTTATGGATCTCAATATAGGCTTAAAGCTTAAAATTCCCAAACCAAGAATCGATACAACTTCTATGTAAAAAAGTTCATGATAATATGCAATGTCATAGACACTCTTTCAGGCCTTAATACCAATTTAGAAGCAAGCATCAAACTCTATTCATAATAGACCTGATACTAGGCATAATGTCTTGACATATGTTTACATCCTTTATTAGTATCAATATAATCAAGGAAATATGTCTTATACATACAATTATGCTAGGTCATTTCACAACCTAAAAAAAGTATTCAATTCCTTCAATATCTAAAGGAGGGTATTCATATATACATAGAAGACTAAGGAATGCATTTACGCATTAGGTTTATAAGTCTCATTATTCTAGCAGCATTCTATATTACTAATATAATATGGTATATAAGTTTTGTAGTAAATATAAGCAAATTGATAAGTTTTGTTTCATAAATCAAAGTTTAATGATTAAACTCTTAAGAAAATAAATTGAAAAGAAGACAAAGTCAAATAATCAAAAACAAAATTAATTTAAATAGCTAAAATATGTTGATTGCCTTTTTTGTATTTCTTTAAGAAAAAGAAGAGAAAATTTTATGTGGATAATAAATTCTTAAGGCACGTGAATTTAGAGACACTTAAGGTATGTGAATTTACAACTCTTAGAGATAAAGATGGAGGGTTTTTCTCATTTAGAGACAATGTCAAAGGTCAGATAATTAAAATTGACAAAGTTAGTAAGGAAGATCACATTATAATTGATATTGTATTTTATTTAATGGAGTGAAGCATAACTTGTTAAATATGAGACAATTATGTGATAAGACAAAAAAACTATATTTCAAGAAAAATTCATGCATTATATCTAAAGTAGTTAATAATAAAATTGAATTTTTGGGTAAGAGAGAAGGGATTATTTATACAGTTAATCTTGATGATTTCTCTAACCAAAATATAAAGTGCTTAATGTCTAATAGTGAAGATGCGTGGATTTGGCATAGGAGGCTTGGAGTCACGACTCGGTACCATATCAGGCCTATGACAACTGCCGCATAACTGGGTTAAGGACACTCTCGGTATCTTTAATCCCACTATGCAAGGCTAGTTGAATATCTTTTTTTCAACTTGAGTAGCACAACGGTTGTGTCTTAAAAATCCCAAAACTTGTAGCATTTTTTAACACACTTCTATACTCACATCTAACCACAACTTCAGGACTTTAAAGCCCACTCAAGGCAATCTCAACAACAGACAAAAGATTCATACATAAAGTTATTTATAAAACACAAGGCAATCAAAAGTTATATTAAAAAATCATAAAGCATATCTACATAAACATAGTTTATAAGCTACTAGACAACAAAGGTACAAAATAAGAAACTACCCACGTGTAGTAATACCCTAAAAATGTCAAAAGACCACACGATCCACTCAGAGCTTCAAACTCACTAAATTAACCTACATGGTTGGAAAAAGGAGGGGGTGAGTACATTATGTACTTAATGAGTAGGAAAAACATATAACGCGAATAGGACTCGATACATACCAAGACAGTACAGATAACCTATAAAGTGAACATACAACTTCTAAAATCACATAGGCCTAGTCTATGACACAATGCATACTGGTTAGGAATCATATAGGCCTAGCCTATTAAGTCACTCGTACGGTGAACATAGGTTCCAGTTCTAGTACACAAAGCATAAAAACATCATATGTATACATCAAATCTCATCAGAAGACAATTATTAGAATACACCTTAACAATCATGTGTGACATCACTAGTTGGCTAAACTAATGTGCATACCCACTGATCCTCAGTGTTGACTCGACTTTCATCCGTGGTGAGTTCGGACTATAATCGATAAGAACGTCATGACCCTAGGTGATGACCTTGTTGGTGTCTAGATCCTAGGTGTGGAATCACTCACGAGTCCCATAGAAGGGTGTCGATAAGGTGACTTGACTTTCATATACTAGTGTCAAGGATATAGGGGTCGCTTAATCTGTTGTGCCTAGCACACGATTGGTCAATCTTCTCCTCACCAATCACCAAAATCATACACAAAAATTAAGTACAAAAATAAGTAAAGCATCATATTTTTATTTATTGGTCCAATCGATAAAATGAAACCATACTATGGCTCTAAGCCAAAGAGAATAAATACATGCAGAATGCATGACTCGGTTATGCTTATGTAAAATTCCAACACATTATTTCATGTAATAAAAGTTATCTTTTGCAATCTAAGTGCAAAGTTATTCAAAAATGTAGTTTCATAAAATAAAGCATTATTCTTTGCACTTTAAACTCAGATTTGTTAAAAACAATAACATTTCTCAAAATATGTAATAAAAATATCAGTTTCAAAAACTATGTTGAAACATTATTTCATACAATAAAAGTTATGTTTTGTACTTCAAATGCATAGTTGTTCAAAATGATGACGTTTATTAAATACCTAATCATATTAGCATCCATTTGAAATTCAATTCTACCATACGTTGCCTAAGTTTAAAATTCACATAACAGTCGCCATACTTGTCTTAAGATGTTCTAATCCTATTTGAGAAATACAATTTTCCCAACTCACCTCAAAAGAAGGTATACACTCTCTTAGCTTCAACAATCCTGGGTAAGGGCTCCTTGATTCATAGCTCCCGAGCCTTTATACATAAAAAAGATATACACTGAAATTACTACCTAAACATAAATTTCTTGTTTATACAGCCTCACTTAAGTGTATAAAACACAATATCATTCCTTATAAACTATAGAATCTGATCATTAATCTTCTCACAGGGTTACTTCCTCACTATTCACATTAGCTTTTCTTTTGCATTTTCTAAGGCATTTAATGCCTTTAATCCCATACTTACTCATTTTCAAAACATAATTAAGCACATCTTTATCGAAGCACATTAGGCCTTTATGTGTCAATCTAAGCAACAATTCAAGTTCACTCTAAGTAAACATAAAAGTGTTTTCCAATGCATACCATTATAAAGCCTTAAATCCTAAGCAAAGTTCATTTAGGCATTTTATCAAACACCTAATGTGCATGATTTTCAAGTCACATTTTCAAGACTTTATCATAATAATTCATGCTCCTATCATGTCATATAGTAACACTTCCAATCAATGACACATTCCACCACTCCATTCAAACCAACTTCCTTCATTTAAGCTACATTTTATCAATTGTACAACTCATTACATTAATCCAACTTTTCTCCATCATTTCGACCTAAACCTAACCAACACACATCTTCTTCATTCTTCATCATCAATTCACATCACACATGTATAATTAACACCACAGAATTCATTTAGATCATCAATTTCAAAAGATATTCAAAAATTCATAAAGTTTCACCTAAAGGGGACAATTTCAGTTTTTGACTTAAAGAACCCTCTCCATGACACATTTCATTCATCTAAACCATGTTTCATACATATTCAAGCATGGAGAACAACGTATCTTAACACCAAGCTCAAAATCATAATGTAGAGAGAGATGAGACAAAATTTACCTAAACCTTCCTTTGATGATGTCTTCAAATCCTTTGAGATTTTCTTAAATCTAATGATAGATTTGATTTCCTTGACCCAAAATTAACTTAGAACACCTTGATTGAGGTTTAAGAATCAAAAACTTGGTGGAAAAAATAAGTGATGGCCGAAACCCTCCATCTTCTCCTCTCTTCTCCTTTCTTCTTCTTTCTTTTAATTAAAACTAAGTGTTTTAATGTCCAAATAATGGGTTGCACGGCTACACCATGAATAAGGGTCTAGAATTTGACTCTTCGTTGACCAACATGGTGAATTTACTATTTTGCCCTTAGGTTGTATGAAATTACCATTTTACCCTCCAAACTTTCCTAAATTTGCAATTAAGCTCAAAGTTTGGGAATCTCCAAAACTTTTATTTTTATTTTCGTCCTTGGACTTTGGAAATAATAACCAAGCCCCTTAACTTTATAAAAGTATATACTGGTCCTCCTCGAATTGAAAAATTACGTTTAAGTCCTTTGACTTTTAACAATTTGCAATTAAGCCCTTATGTATATCAACTTTTCCTATTAAGCTTTCTAAGTGTCTAACAAGTCTATAAATCTTGTCTAATCACCGAGAAGGCATTAGAACACATTTAACTTAACCATCATGGTCATATCCATCCACTGGACTCAGTTTTATACACTTAAAAGCTTATATGTCGGAAATCTCTAAGATTTCGCATACCAAAGAACTCTAAGTTAATGTATGGGCATATAACATTATCCATCATTACATATATATCCACAGGACTTAAATACATCTTTGAACTCATATATAACCATAAATATACAGTAGCATCTCCAAGTATAGAACAATATAAAAGGGCTTAGAGAGTTCAGCGTTACAAGTCCTCCCCTCCTCAAAAGAGTTTCGTCCTCGAAACTCCTAAGTTGAGGACACAATAAATAGGGGTATTGGCATCTCATAGTATCCTCAAGCTACCATGTCATCTCCTCAACCTTGTTGCTCTTCCAAAGAACTTTAACCGTGGATAACTCCTTATCTCTTTATCTGTCGATTCCAAAATCTGAACTGGTTTTACTTCAAAACTCAAGTCTTCTCCTAGCTTTACTGGAGGTGGCTCCAAAATATGAGATGGATTTGGTAAATACTTTTTAAGCATCAAGACATGGAACACATTATAGATATTATCCAAATCCAGTGGCAATTCCAAATGATACGCCACAGTCCTGACATCCTCCAAGATACGAAAAGGTTTGACATATCAAGGGTTTAGCTTCCCTCAGCTCTAAAATCTTATAATACCTTTCTATAGTGATATCCAAAGAAAAACCACTGCAAACTCTAATGGTCATCTCCTCTTATCCCCGTAACTCTTTTGATGATCCTGGGTGACTTTCATCTTCTCTCGAATGATTTTTTAAATCTTCTGAGTGTTAACTTCTATCAATTTAGCTTCTTCAATTTTGGCTGTACCAATCTCACCCCAACATAGAGGTGTCCTGTACTTCCTTCATAAAGTGCTTTATATGGTGGCATACCCATACTTGTCTAATAACTATTGTTATAAGTGAACTCTATCAAAAGCAAGTGTCGATCCCAACTCCCTTAGAATTCCATCACACATGCTCTCACTATGTCCTTTAGTGTCTGAATGGTCCTCTCTAACTGACCATTTATCTAGAGGTGAAAGTCAGTACTAAACTTCAATTTAGTCCCTAAAGATTCCTGAAATTTTGGCCAAAATATTGAGGTGAATCTCTAATCCCTATCTGATATTATAGAAACTGGCACCCCATATAGCTTCACAATTTCATCGATATATAGCTTTGCCAGTCTCTCCAATGAGTAATTGTGTGGACAGGCAAAAAATGTGCAAACTTCGTCAATCTATCCACTATAACCCAAATAGCATCGTGACCATTCAATGTACTAGGTAATCCAACTACAAAATCCATTGTTACATGCTTCCACTTCTATTCCAGAATAGGTAAAGATTGTATCATACCTGTTGGTTTCTAATGCTCTGCCTTAACTTGTTGATACGGAAGGCATCTGGCCACAAATTTTGCTATCTCTCTTTTCATCCCTGGCCACCAATAACTCTCTTTAAGAACTCAATGGTATCAAAGACATGGTTAGTACATTTTTAAAAGTGTTATCCCTATTTGCAAAAAGGTCATGAGCCTTAGGAGTCGAGTCTAGGTGTCGAAAGCCTTTGGTCGAGAAGTTGAGTCTCGGATCATTAAGTTGATGTCCTTAACGGTTGGAGGGTTTTGGCCTCGATCAGAGTACTTGTTGACATTCCTTGGGATGTTTGGGATATCAGATAACCTAGGCTTAGCCTAATCTCTTTTATTAAATAATGTCTTTTTCTTTAATTTATAATGATAGTATGGTTGGGCAATGAAGGGGAAGTCATCGCCAGGTTAGACCTTTGCGACCTGAGCTAAAGGATATTAGTCATCCCCCAAAGCCGTTAAATCTCCCTTTTATTGTAGTCACTCCTCTTGGAGAGCAAGTGACTTGTGATGAAGTATATATAGCCTGTGAGATGAAGTTTGGTGATACTGATTAGAGGTAGATCTTATTCCCCTCGATCTCTGGGAGTTTAAGGTGATATTGGGGATTAATTGGCTAGAGAGGTATCGCACCAGGGTTGACTATTTTAAGAAAAAGGTAGAGTTTGAACCTCAAGATGGAGTCCTGATTAAATTTACTAGTGACCGACGAGTATTAACGAGTTATTTAATATCAGTGGTTAAGGCTAAGAGGTTAATTCATTGGGGATGCCAGGTATACCTCACACTTGTGATTGACACTTTGGCACAGGGAGTCAAACTTGAAGATGTACCTATTATGTGCGATTTTTTTTATGTCTTTCTGAAGGGATTACCTGGATTGCCACCTAATTGGGAGTTTGATTTCACTATTGACTTGGTCCTGGGGATGACACTAATATCTATGCCATCGTATCGCACGACACCAACAATTGAAATAGTTGAAGATTCAATTACAAGAGTTGTTGGATAAGGGCTTCATCAGACCAAGTCATTAACCATAGGGAGCACTAGTATTGTTTGTCAAAAAGAAGGATGGGACACTTAGCTTATGTGTTGATTATCAACAATTAAATAGGGTTACCATCAAGAATAAATATCCACTTCCTAAGGTCGATGACTTCTTGGATCAGTTAAAAGGAACTATAGTATTCTCAAAGATAGATATGAGGTTTGGGTACCATCAGTTGAAGATTGAAAAGAATGATGTGCACAAGACTGCCTTCTCGATGAGGTATGGACACTAAATTTTTCGTAATGCCATTCAGATTGATAAATGCACCTGCAGTATTTATAGATTTCATGAATAGGGTGTTCCATCCTTACTTAGATCAGTTTATTATAGTATTCATTGATGATCTTCTGATTTACTCTAAGGATAAAGAGGAGCATGCTAGACATCTTCAGATTGTGCTACAAATACTTCATGAAAGATAGTTGAATTCGAAGTTTTCAAAATGTGAATTTTGGCTCGAGGGGTAACCCAAAGAGGATAATATTTATGGGCGGGTAGTTTGGGCTGTTACAAATGGTATCAGAGTTAGTAACCAAACCATTGTATTAGCTAGGCTGGGCCCTAAGGGGGTGGAGAGTATGAGATTCCACATCGATTGGAGAGGAGAACGAAGTATGCCTTATAAGGGTATGGATACCTCTCCTCTATAGACGCATTTTCCCAAGAGTGGGAAGAGTAAAACCATTAGGGGTTTAGCCTGAGGGGTAACCCAAAGCTGACAATATTTGTGGGCGGGTGGTCTGGGCTGTTATAAATAGTATCAGAGCTTGTTCCCAAACCTTTGTGCCTGTAGGAGGTGGATTGTGAGATCCCACATCGGTTGGAGAGGAAAATGAAGTACGCCTTATACGGGTATGGATACCTCTTCCCTTTAGATGCATTTTTTCAAAGGTGGGAAGAGCAAAACTGTGAGGGGTTTGGCCCTAGGGGCAACCTAAAGCGGACAATATCTGTGAGTGGGTGGTCTAGACTGTTACACTTGGACATGCAAGTATGAATCTCATCTCTAATATCAACTTTGAGAAACTTGTCAATGAACTTCCAAATGTCAAATTTGAGAAAGACATGGTATGTGGTATGAGATCCCACATCTGTTAGAGAGGAGAACGAAGTATGCCTTATAAGGGTACGGATACCTCTCCCTTACAGACGTGTTTTCCATGGCCTAATGCACCGGATCCCATCAGAACTCCGAGGTTAAATATGCTTGGGCGAGAGTAGTTCCAGGATGAGTGATCTCCTGGGAAGCTCTTGAGAAAAGCAAAATTGTGAGAGCTTGGCTGGGTCAAGGCCCAAAACGGACAATATCCATAAATGAGTGATCTAGGCTGTTACAAGTGGTATCAGAGCCGGTACCTGAACCATTATGCCAGCTAGGCTAGACCCTAAAAAGGGCAGGGCCCTAAGGGGGGTGGAGAGTATGAGATCCCACGTCAGTTGGAGAGGGGAACGAAGTACACCTTATAAAGGTACGGATACCTCTCCCTTACAGACGCATTTTCCATGGCTTACTGCACCGGATCCCATTAGAACTCTGAAGTTAAATGTGCTTGGGCGAGAGTAGTTCTAAGATGGGTGACCTCCTGGGAAGCTCTCGAGAAAAGCAAAACTGTGAGGGCTTGGTTGGGCCAAGGCTCAAAGAGGACAATATATGTAAACGAGTGATCTGGGCTGTTACATGCGAACCTTTCCAAATAGGAAAACAGTCCAAGAGCTCATTCAAGAGAAAAAAAGTTGTTAACTTCCACTAGAATTTTGTAATTGCTTTATATATATTTATTTATCCTAACTAGATTTTCGAATTTAAATGAAAGATTTTATGCTTTTATCATAACAGATGATATTAGTAGGTTCACTTAAGTTTTATTCTTAGTTAGCAAATATGAATGCTTTAGATCATTCATCAAGTTTGTTAAGAGTGTTCAAAAATGAAAAGGAACTTTGTATTATATTAATTAGGAGTGACAAAGACAAAGAGTTTAAGAATAAAAGGTTTGAAGCCTTTGTGAAGACAATATTATCTTTCATAATTTCTCTACTCCAAGGTAAAAAAAAATGAAGTTGATAAAAGGAAAATAGGACTCCGAAAGATATGTTTAAAATTATGATAAATAAATATAACCTCACAAAATATTTTTTGGCAAAAAATATATTAACTATATGTCAAGTGTCCAATACTGTCTATGTAAGACCAACTATGGAAAAAAAAACTTATGATCTTTTACGTGAAAAGAAGCAAAAGATTAGTTACTTCAAAGTCTTTGGTTATAAGTGCTACATTTTGAACATTAAGGATAACTTGGGAAAGTTTAATTCGAAAGTAAATGGAGGAATTTTTCTTAGTTATTTTTTAACTAGTAAACCATATAGAGTATTTAATAGGAAGAATCTTATTATTGAAGAGTCTATATTATTTTCTATAAATATTACCCTTTCAAATACATAACAAGTTGTACAAATGATGATGAAGGTTTATTCAATGGTTTAGAGAAATTATCCCTTAAAGTGAACAAGATTGATCACTAAGACACCTTACATGAGCTAAGTAATCATATTATTAAACCAAGTGAAGAGGATAAGAATAATGAGTAGCTTATAAGATATTAGAAATTTAAGAAGAATTATCTTCCAAATCAAGTTATAAATGATGTTCAATAAGGGGTAATCACTATATCAAATTTAAGAGACTTATCTCATCTTACTTTTATTTTATAAATTGAGCTTGAGATTATAGAAGAAGAAATCAGTGATGAAAAATTAGAATTTTGCTTTAAATGAAGAATTTAACCAATTTAAGAGAAGGTGTAGACTTTAGTACTAGACCTAGAGACCCCAAAATGTTAGGTACTAAGTGGGTGTTTCAAACAAATTAGATGAATCAGGTAGCATTATGATAAATAAATCTAGATTAGTGGCAAAAAGGTATAACTAAGAGGAGTTTATAGAGTTTGAGGAAAAGTTTACATTTATAGCTAGATTAGAAGTTATGAGATTTACTTACATTTGCATCTTACATAAATTTTAAATTATCTCAATAGATGTTATTTTTTTTCAAAAAATTATGTTGATCAATCTCCTCGTTTTAAGTTTTATGATCCACTTAACCATGTTTGGAAACTCTTTAAAGTTTTATACGGTTTAAAATAAGCTCCTCGAGCTTGATATGGTATGTTAAGAGAATTCTTTTACAAAAAAATTTTATAAAGGTAAGGTTGATATAGCCCTTTAAATAAAAAACATAGGAATGAAATTCTAATTGTTTAAATTTATGTTAATAATATTATTTCTAATGAAATAATGAAAGCTTTTGCAATGACTTTTTTAAATACATGAGTAGGGAATTTGAAATGAGTATGAAGGGAGAGCTCAACTTCTTTCTTAGATTTAGAATCAAATAAATGAAGGAGGGTATTTTCATCAATCAAGGTAAGTACATGAAATAGCTACTTAGGCATTTTTGAATTAATCAAGCCAATCTGTTAAAGACACCCACTAATATCATAACTAAGTGGAACAAGGATGAAAAGGACAAATTGGTTAATGTGAAGCTCCACCAAGGTATGATGGGTAGTTTACTTTACCTTACTATAAGTAGGCCTTGAGACTATGTTTAGTGTATGCTTATGTACTAGATTTCAATCAAGTCATAGGGAGTCTCAATTAGTTTATACCATTGCAACCAATCAATTGGTTGTAATTTTATATACGATATTATTATTTTAATTAATGAAGGCATTTGTTATCTTTATGCATTATGTTAATTAAAATTGATTTTGTAATACTAAAGATAAAATCTCTAGAATAATTATTGTGTAATATAATTTATGATGAGATCATAATTATGATATTTAATTTGTATTTATGTATTATTCCCAAATTATTCCTAGTTATAGTTTCATCAAGTCGGGATATTAATGAAATAGTAAATCTAGTACATATTATGTTTTTTTTTGTATTAAGAAAGTAATTCATCTAATACATTAAAGTATAGAGATATTAAAAAAATGTATGGTTGTTTATTAAAAGATAAGTTCGCTAAACTGACCCGATTATAAGGATCCCAAATGAAATATTACTTATATGTTTCCTCGTTATGATGGTTTAATAATTGATCTTTAGACTTAAGATTACCAAGGTATCTTGCATGAGAATTATTAAGTTTTGATGCTACTTATGATTTGTCCTATTTAAGGTAGCTCAGTTGGTTGTACTCAGATGTGGTATAAACCATATAGAAATAGTTGAGTAAGTTAATGAAAGATCTATCACTCTAAAGTAATTAGAGAGCATGTTCCATTGTTCTTAATTAGTAATGGTTTAAGGAATTCTCTAGCCAGAGTGATTAACATTTGAAAAGATGTTTTCAAATACTAAGTACAAATCAATTACTAATTAGCAAGAATGAACATGATTGGATTCAAAAGAGTAGACATTATATCCATACTTTGTCAAATTGGAACATTGGATGACGAAAGGATTAAATTATATATCGTAACAATGCATGGACATGTTAAGTCAAACCATTTTGACATTCCTAATATTTGGGTGGTCATGACATATTGTTAGATGTCAGTCTTGATCTATGATTATAAATTGGAGAATTAAATATAAATTAAAAGGAGTCTTGATTTATCTAATTTTAATTTTGAATTAGAATTATAATTTAAAGTCATTACCAATATATTAAAAATCTAATGGGTCACACATAAAGAGCAGTTTAAAAGAGAAATTAATTTCAATTAAGTTGGACTTAATTGTAAAGTTTAAGAAACTTTAGGGATCAAATATGAGTAACATTAAATTAAATTATAATTAGAGTTTGATTTTAATTATAATTGAATTATTTAATTTTAATAAAATTAAAAAGCTTAATGCTTTTTTTTTTCCATTTATAAGAATAAGCATAAGAAAGCTAACACTCCTGCTAATTTCCCCTCAAATGGTTGAATATCTTTCTAATGTTATGTAGATATCGTTAGAGGTTGGATGCATGAATAACTCATGGTTGACACATCAAAAAGGTTTCAGCAAGAATTTTGAATAAGGCATGATTTCATATATTTATGAATCAGGTTTTTAAAGTTATTTAATTTTTATTTCGTTGGCTAGTATGTCTCTAGATCTCTAGAGGTAACATGAGAACATAGATGCTTCTACTATAATTTTTCATCTCAAGGAGTTGTTTGATGCACAAAGTAGGGTGGAGGGGTATCAATTCTCCAAAGCATTATTTCATTGCAAGATGAAAAAAAAAAAAGATCCTAAGTGGGCTACATGTGCTAAAGATGATTGGTTATACTGAAAATTTAAGCCAACTAGGTTTTTTCATAGGCTTTGAATTGAAATTGATATGGTGTTTCTCATATAAATTAAAAGAATGTGTCATTTCTTAAACTGCTAATTATGGTCAAAACTGTAGAAAGGTGCCTTAAGAAGTAACCCGATATGTTCTTGTTATAGATTCTTCTAAGATTAAGAAAAATGGCTCTATAAAGAATAATAACAAGAAATAAAAGGTTACTGGTAATGTAACATCCCGTTACCCATGTTAAGGCTAAAATAGTAAATGTGAGAGATTAGAAATGTGTTTCATGCTCATGCATTATGTGGTATGTTCATGCACATGAATATTGAGTTGTTGTACATGAAAATGACTATACATGAATTCATGAATGATTCCAGGTATAATTGAATTGAGTTAGGATTTTTGGAAATTTAGTGAATTTTGAATTTATTTATGTTGAAAATATTATTGGTTAGTAGAATTGTGAGATTTGTGAATTTTGGTGATTTTAGGAATAAGTTTCAAAAAATTATAGAAAATAGGGGAAAAGAAATCAAAAGAAGATTTGGAGATTGTTGGATTATAAAGATAGAATTAATGGAGTTAGTTTCAAAAGAAACATAGTTAGGGTTAGACCTTAGGAAAAGTGACAAATGTTAAGTTGTTTTTATTATTTGTCAGAAGTAAGTTTTGATATCTGAGAATTAAAAAGGGGTTTATTCTTTTTCCTAAATTCTTTCCTTGTTATCATCTTCTCCGAATTTCTTCTCATACACAAAATTTTCCATCAAACTCCTTTTGAGAGTTAACTTTGCTTTTCATATCCCTCACCACTTCCTCTACTACTAAGTGTTTCTTTTGCCTTAAGAAAAACCAGAAGTGGTTAGTGTTCACAATGGTTTATGTATTTTTGTATGGAGTTAGGGCTTGAAGATAGTTGAAGCTTTTGGAGTTTTCAACAAGTAAGTAGTGAATAAATTCTTTAGAGTTGTGGATTCATGAAATAATTTAATGAATTATTGTTAATGCATGGATCATAACATTCACGTATACATACATACATACATACATATATATATATATACATACATACATACATACATATATATATATATACGAGGGTAAGTGAAAGCTTTATGGTTGATCAAGAAAATGGTTTTTGAGTTGAAGAATAGTTGTAATATGATGATCTAAGATGAGAATGAGTGTTTAAAAGGAAGTTGAGAGAAAACATGGAGATTGAGAATAAAGTCTGGAAATTTTCTGGGAATGAATAGTAAATTTGAAATTTCCATGAATTTACTGTATAGATCTAAATAGATTTTGACTAAGTTGTCTTCACAAAAGTGTAGCTTATCCTCTTAGCTTTCTAACGGTATATTATATGAAATTTTTGTACTTCGGAGTCAAAAGTGATGGTCCTTATAAGGGGAGATGCTCAGGAGTATAAATAGTATCGTCTACGATGACATCATATCGTCTGTGATGACGTCATATCGTCCGTGATGATGTCATATCGTCTCAAGTTGACTTTTTTTCATCTTAAGTTGACTCTGCTTCGTCTTAATAGTTACTTCGTCTTAAGTTGACTTTTCTTCGTCTTAAGTTGACTTTGCTTCGTCTTAAGAGTCACTTCGTCTTAAGTTGACTTTGCTTCATCTTAAGTTAACTCTGCTTCGTCTTAAGAGTCACTTCATCTTAAGTTGACTTTGCTTCTTCTGAAGTTGACTCTACTTCGTCTTAAGTTAACTTTGCTTCGTCTTAAATTGAATTTGCTTCGTCTGCTTTCTACTTCATCTGCTTTTGCTTCGTCTACTTTTTGCTTCATCTGCTTTCTACTTATGTGTGACCGAAACTTCTTCTTCTATACATTATTCGTTTGATGCTATCGTCTAGTCCATTTTTTACTCTTCAGATGATAGAATTTGTCTTCAAGGTCTTAACAAAAGTTGTTGATCTTGAAGTCCTCTTTGAAATCGTCATAAGATAATCTTAATCCGACATCTATAGAGGAAGTTATACCATTTGTCCTGAGGTAGGTTTTGTATTATTGAGGAACACTTTTCTAGAAGAGGGTATGACCAAATTATATCAATTGCACTCTCTGATTTAACGTGAACAGTAAACCCGAAAGAGTGTCGTGGAAAAATCTAAAAGTAAGCCAATGGGAAATGAATTGTGATTTTAATGGTTTTAGTGAGGCATAAACCTAAGTATGAATTATACTTAGATGAGTTTTGATATGAGAAAGATTTTTGTGAAGAAATTGAGGGAAAGATACCCGAGATTGTCATGAACATGCATTGTATATAGTCTATATACCTATTTGTGCATAAATGAGTTCTTATAATTGTGCAAAGTTGTAACGTGTGTGAAATATGTATTGCAAAAATGAACTGTGTAGGTTAGAACGTCCACATTCAGGCGTTTCCAGAATTGGAAGCAAATGCTAACCTAAAGCGTACTGTGAGTAGATCTAGATGGTCCCATCTCATTGTTTGTTCTATTTTGAGTTTTGTATTGATTGACTACTGAATGTCTATATGAATGTGATTGATTGTGTTGGTTTTTGGACAGGAGGTCCGATGATTGTGATGTCTGGTTAAGGCATTGAAGTGCTGCTTGTATGTGAATGAGATGAACTAAGTGTACATAATTTAATTGTTAAATGTGTTCTGAAGGTGCATTTGCATGTAATTGAAAATATGTTAAATGCCAGACTAAGGTCCGATGATATGGGAATGTGAGTGAATGTGGATCATGGAAATATGACTGATGCATTTCATTTCATGAATGCATGAAACATAATAGCTGTTGTGACGAGAATAGCCACCGATCAGAGCTTAAAGCTTAACGAGTGAAAATGAGTCTCGAGCTCAAAAGTGATTCAAAGCCTCTGGCTTAACATTTAATAAACCTTGTATCCCCCAAGCGGATAAGGGACAGTTATCAATAAGCCCTATATGGGACAGTTTAGGCACTCGTTCACGACAAAGTAACAAATGGAAAATAGGTATCATGTGCACTGCATATGCATAATATGAATGATTAAATCTATTAAATAAAGTGTGAAGCGTTGTGAATGTGATTGGGTGAGTCATCGCTGATAGTCACTCATTAAGTTCGCAAAACTCACCCAAAATTTGCAATTATTTTTTCAAGACTCAGAAGAATACCCTATTAGGCAAACGGGAGTATAATTACTACATGCAAGGGAAAGATAGAGGTCGGGATCATTATGCATCTGCATTAGTGTTATCCTATTCTTGTATAAATTTGTATTCCACAATTTCTGTAAAATAATGTTTTGTATTTGTAATGGGCCCCGATTGGCTATTGAAAATTTTATTGATTGTAATATGTTGATTGAAGATGTTTATGAATGAAAGTGGGCCCTATGTGATGATTGCCTTCCACATGTGTTGATGTTTCAAAAAAGAATTTATACCGAGTTTTGATTGATTGAAAGTTCCAGCATGCCACCCTCATGGGCATGGTCTCGGATATCACTCAGGATGTTGGGCACGTGTCTCTAGGAGTAGGGTGTTACATATGTGGTATCAGAGCCTAGAATTACTATCTTATATAGGCATTTTTGAAATATATGTAAAGTCACATGCATTTTGTCATGTCGTAGTAGACAGCGGCAACTGATCCCTAATATGAGTCATATGTATGAACATTCTTTAAGAGTTTGAGCTATGAGAAGCACTGAGAAAAATCATAATCTATCAGAATGTGAGCCAATGAAGGTTTATGGGCAGTTAGAAATGAGAAATAGTATCTAGTTTCGTATGATGGATAAAGATCTACTACATTAGTATATATGGTTGTATCATTGAATATGATATCCATATTGTATTGAGGTACTATATCCTCAAAGGTGATATAAATGTGAATATATTGTCATGGCTAATTAAGGAAAGAAATGATACCAATATGAATGATGAGATCTAAAGTGTATAAGCGGAGTTGAAAGAAAATGAAATTTTCTATGGCCTAGAGAGGTCAAGCTTGGACTTGAAAAGAATGTCGGTTAAAAGTGATAAGAGTTATAATTTAGCATAAGAATGTATCTATGAAATCGAGATCAGAATTTTAGGATGACTAGGTATCTATGATTCTGAATTGATTGTGAACATATGTATGTACGATGATATGTGGATAATTGGAAAAAAAGAAATAGTATATGGTTCGACATGATAGACAGAGACTCACTACATTGTATTGGTGTATATTATGGAACATGATATCAATATTGTACTGTAATGACATACCCTCGAATGTGATAGAGAAGTGAATATATTGTCATGATTGTGTGAGGAAATAGGGAGATAAATGGAAATGATGAGATTAAGGTGTGCAAGTAGAATGTAATGAAAATAGAAATTGTTATGATATTAAGAAGATGAGTTATGAACTGAAATGGTTGTTTGATTAATATGACAAGAGTTATGATCCACCGTAAAAATATATATTAGTGGAAATTGATATCAAAATTTATTGATGATTATACATCTATAATTTTTAATTGACTGAGGAGGTACATGTGGAAGATAAAATAAATGACAACAGGAAGATAAGATAGGAATGGGGAGGGAATAAAAAGGGAAGGAAGTAGATATAATTGATCTTACGAGAGATGAATGGTGGGTAGTAAGGAGAAAATTAGAAATGCATACAAGAGAGAATTATATGTACGCATGAGATTAAGAAAAAGATGAGGAATCAAATGGGAAGAGTGAATGCACTCCATATGGTAGTTGAATTATCATGAAATGATGTAACACTAGAAGAGGTAAATTCTGGAAAATTAAGGTAAAGTTGATGTTAGCATATGTTAATACAAGGAAACCCCAATTGTGGTAAGGATAAAGAAATATTGTCTGGGATCAATTGAGATCAAAGTAGTACTATTGCAAGATAAGTGGTGATCTGTCAGAAATAAATCTCTAAATGAAATGGGATGACCTTGATGATACACACCTAAGCATATGCGATCGTGCGGGGATACCCCAATCATGGGCAAGAACAAGGATAGAAATATGGTCTAGAATCAATTGGAATTCAAGTATCATTAGCAAATGTTATTAATCTAGATAAGATGTAATGATTTTTGATGGTATATACCAAGGTATTAGAGTAAATGAATTTGCTTAGTGCCTTACCGAGCCTTATTATAAAGGATGTTCTAATCACATAAGTTATGGCAAAAATTGATCTTATTGAGATATTATGAAAAGTTCGAATTTATCTGCTTGAGGTACTAAAAATGACTGATAAGTAATCATGGAAAATAGTTTATTGATAAGGATTTCATGAGCAGTACTGAGGATAGTATCAAGGAGTCTTCTTCCAAAGAAGAATTTCACTGAGATAGGTTTAGTAAACCAGATGATACAATTTAAGAATGATTAATGAAGGAACAAATTAAAAATGAATCAAAAGTGAATATTGGAGTCATATCCCTAGCGGAGACTCAGGCATAAGAAGTAGAATATGCTATTGAGAATATACACATTTTTTTATGTGAAGTATTCAACTATATGATTGGATTGCTGACTTTAAGGAGACATTATTGCTAATGTGAGGAGGACTTAGGTCCATATTATATTCTATATAAATATGTTCTGGAGATACAAATTATATATGATGAATGTGTCACCAACACAGGGAGTTATGATTGCAAATAAATTAAAATGTGTGGAGAAACTAGTATGAATGAACAAACATTAGAAGAAGTCAATATGATATTAGAGGAAATCAAATGAATTGAGAAAATTAATTGAGAAAAGAAGTCAATTGGGAAACTGAAAATATTATAAGAGAATACTACCTTATTTGAGGAATTAAATACTTAAAGAATTACGAGAACAAGTCATGGGCATAAAGAGTCTTAAGTTATATTTGTTGGAGTTAACAATGCCCCAACAGTATTATGATATTGAAGGTTAAAGTGATTTTTATATGCATAGAGACAATTAAAGTCTTATGAGATGATTTTGATACATGATTTGAAACTTGCTATAATAGTAATTACTTTAAACGCTGGGAGACAGTATAGGTACAGAAACAATTTTGGATATCTATGAATGTATAAATTAGTAAATATTGAGCTAATTATTGAGTTTGAAAGAATTGAATATGAGACAGAGTGTTGGGACCCGATCTTGGAACCGGACCCCAACCGAAAAACGGAACACAAAAATGAATAACAAAGAGACGGAACGAATCAAACGAACAATTGAATAGCAAAAGTGCGGAAGCGAGATGCGAATCGAACATCATCAAGCGGATCAATCAAAAAAATTGAAAGGCGGATTATAACGAACGAATGGATGACAAAACGAAACGTATAACAAATCGGATCGATCGAACGAAAATCAGATTCTGACATCCGTGAACAAATATCGTAGCAAACTATCGCGTTGGAAACCTTGGACATACCAATCTAATCCGGTGTAATTTTTTTTTCTTTTCTCTTTCTTATTTCGTTCTACTTTATTCAATCTTATCCAAAACAAAACCCTTTGGAAACTTATTCTCAATCAAAACTCAATTCTTCTTAATCATACAATAACTCAATTTCATCTTTTAATCAAAACTTATTCTATTTCTTATTCTTTA
>JANVCQ010000001.1:18426295-18454151 GCA_025531925.1 Erythroxylum plowmanianum
ACTTAAAGTGCAACAAAACCGTGAGGTCAGGGGGTCGATTCCTGACCAAAGCGGACAATACTAATTAGGTTGGATGCCGCGGTATAAACCGCAAACACCCGCCGTGGTATAACCCGCAAACACCTTCGGGTGGGGGGTGGGGTCCAACATACTACTTATGACATGTCCTATTTAGGGTAACTTAATTGGTAGTACGTAAATGTAGTATGAACCATATGGAGATAGTTAAGTAAGTCAATCGAGGATTCGTCACTTTAAAATAATTAGAGATCGTGTCCTATTGTTCTAACTTAGTAGTGATTTACGAAAATCTAGCCATAGTGAATTGACATTTAAAAAGGTGATTTTAAATATCATTTATAAACCAATTACTAATTTAGCAAGAACATACATGATCAGATTAAAAAAAAGTAGACACCATATTTATACTCTGTCCAATTGGAACATTGGATGATGAAATGATTGAATTACATCATTGCCATGTATGGACAGGTTAAGTCCAACCACTTTGACATTACTGATATTAGACGGTCATGATATATTGCTAGGCATCAAATTTGATCTGTAATGGTAAATTGTTCAATTAAAGAATTAAAGATAAATTAAAAAGAGTTTTAATTTATTTATAATTATAATTATAATTATAATTACAATTTATAATCATTGTTAACATATTAGGAACTTAATGGGTTACACATAAAGAGCATCTTAAAAGAGAAAAACCAATTTCAATTAATTTGGACTTCACTATAAAGTTTGAGAAACTTTAAGGATAGAATATAAGATATTTTATTTTATTAAAATTAAATTAAAACTCTAAATATAATTAAAATATTTAATTCTAGTAAAAATTAAAACCCTAATGTTTTTTTCTATTTATAGGAATAAGCATAAAGGAGCCAGCACTCTTACTATTTCCTCTCAAAGAGTTAAGTAACTTTTTTATTACTCTGTGGATACTATTAAAGATTGGACATGTGAACAGCTCGTGGTAAACATATCGAAGAGGTTTCAAAAAGATCTTAGCAGGAATTTTGAATCAGGCACAATTTCATATTTTATGATTCTTATTTTTTAAGTTATTCAATTATTGTGATTTGATTAGAAACTATAAAAAAATTATTTTTTACTGTACCCATGATTCGATCAAAGTTGGTTTCCTAACAATCTCATCTTTTAACCTTTAAGTGCATACTTAGGTGCCTATATGATATTATATCATTAGGATTTTAGTATCCTAAATATACATTCTTTGATTTGATTATTTATTTAGATGCACATCATGTCAATAGTATTTTTAGATAGAAAGAACACATCAAATACTTATCAAGTCTTAGAAAATGCATTTTCTTATAATTTAGTAAGAAACAAAATTTAGTTTTTTTATCAACCATGAAATTCGAATATATGTTAGTTGGTAGTTATTACGCATCAATTATAAGACTTAGACAATAACTTAGAGACTATAATATGGACCTTATAGAGATACCAATTAAGTGTGATAACATTGGTGTCATTTGCTTTGCAAAGAATCCTATTCAATAATCTAGAACCAAGCCATAGAAATTAAACATCACTTCATTCCAAATCATGCGCAAAATGGGGATATTAAGAACTTATTGATGCACTAAATCAATTTACTAATATTTTCACTAAACCTATGAGTGATTATAGATTTTGTACTAAAAGGAGAGAATTGAGCATGATTGATTAAGATTATAATTAATTATGATCTCCTATAGATTTTGTACTAAAAGGAGAGAATTGAGCATGATTGATTAAGATTATAATTAATTATGATCTCCTTTGACACTTATATTTACCTTTGATTAATATTTCCATGAATTATTATTTGTTTAAGTGTTAATAATATTTATTTAGAGGATATTTGGACTAAGATCTTTGATTTCAAGTCACATTTATATCAACCAATATCCTTAAAATCTCATAAAACTTTATATGTTGTGAGATTGTAAGACCACTAATCTATATAGTGGTCATCTACTACATCACATTGGTTGACTAATGTCAGATAGTGGTAGACCAATGTTTCTATCTTTCCAAATAAATTATATATAGTAAGATTGTTAGTTGTTTGGTCACTTAATTGGTTGACTGGTATAATAAATTGGTTTTCCAGCATGTTCAAGTTCTAAACACAACTTTTCCCTTTTCTTCATTTGTTTCATAGGACATCCATATCTATTTTCTCTGTAAAACACATCTCACTACTATAATAGTTAACCCATATACCTAGGCACACCATTTCACGCTACCTTAATCACTCTACTCTCCAACTTTTCCACTCAAACCAATGAGCTCTCCTTGAGCTTTCTTAGTAACATCTTCTCCCTTTTTTCTCCAATCTTTAGTGAATCTTAGGCAATAAAATAAACTATAATGGACTTTCTTACAACTTTAGAACCATATTACATCAACTCCAAGCTTTAATTCATCCAATCTCTTTTAGGGTAAGTACTAATTTCTTTAGATTGGCGATTTTTAAAATTCATAATTTTTCTTTTAATTGTTGATTAAGTTCATAATTTTCAAATATTTTGTGCATTCAGTTTCATGAAATTAAATTTAAATTGAATCAATTTGCAAAATTGGAAGTGCTGGGGATTTAGAATTAAGGATTTTTCTATTGTTTGTTCATTTTATATTATTTCTTCAAATTAATGTTTTCTAAGTTAAATTAAAGGTTGAATCAAGGTTATTTAATATCCAATTATGTTTGGTCATCCTTAATTTTGGTTGACTTTTATTTTAGGAAGTTTTGATTATTGTAATTTACAAATTTTCAAATTACTCAAAATTATACAATATTTTGTGAAATTGATTGTTGATTACTAAAATTAGGAATATATTTGAGTTATTCCAACATTCAATTTTGGCAAAATTTATCAATTCATTCCTTAATTGAAAATTTAATTAGGTATAAGAAAAATTGGGATTTTTTAGATTGAGTAAAATTAGACATATCTGTATACAACTAAACCTATTTAGCATTTGTTTTGAAACATTAAAGGTTTAATTAAGCTTTTTTCTTGATTAAGTTTAATGAATTTTATCAATCTTGTTTTAAATTACTTTAACTATGACTTTGTAGTCAAATATGCATAATCCATGACTTTTTAATAGTGAATTTGCATACGTAGAGTGAACTTTGCTTATTGAGAAAGAATGTAAATTGAAGTTAATAGAGTTTTAATTTTAGAAGTTTATTAAAGTGTTTTTCATATAGTTTGTTTATTAGCTCTTTGAATAATTGATACCTTTGTCCCATTATCCCTTTTAGAGCATTTGTATGAATTTTACACATTAGTGATGACTTTGATTTCAACTTCTTAGATTCTTCAACTCTTCTTGCATAGTGACCAATTAGTTGATGATTTAATAACTAGATCTCATTAGTGACAACAGATGTAATAGCAATAATCGAATGAGGCTCCTTTACATAATACTAGAATTCATAGCCTCTTTTAAGTCATACTATTTAGTTGACTACAAATAATAAGGCCGTTACCTCCAGACTACGTTATAATTCTGAATTAGATTCTCCCTTTAATGCTCTTAATGCCCATCTTATATTACTTCAATGTGAGGTTCAATCCATCTAAGATAGAATAGAGGACTTATTACTCTTTAGAGATCACATTATCAACCTATTCACACTACCGCCAGTTGATTTTTTTTTATATGCTTCTAAAAAGGGTAAAGGGTGCTAGTGATATTAGACATGTTCAAACTACAACAACAATAATAACAACAATACTCAATATAAATCTCACCAAGGCGCGGGGTATAGGGAAGTCTAGTAATACGCAGCCTTACCCCTAACTAATAGAGAGGTTGTTTCCATATTGGGCATGTTCAAAAAGATCAACTATTATATTCAGAGGGACTAGTTGATTTTATTTAGATCATTTAGATTTACTTTGACTTTGTATATGTCTTTAGTGGTTGATTTTAAATGTCTATTGACATTGTACTTATTAGTTTTTAATTTCTTTTTACTAAAAAGGGGGAGAATGTTGAACCATGAGAGATTACAATACATTTTTTGATGATAATAAAACATAGTTATTACTAATGATTTATTCTTTAATGTAATAAAAGAAACTAACATGAGATGAAGTCAAAAAAATACTTTGTAGAGAACAAATCCATTTCAGTCAAGAGGAAGATAAAGGCACAATAAGTTTACAAAAATATGTGTAGTTTTTCTTGTATCTCTTATTTAGTTATTTTAATGTTTTAAGGTTTTTCATGCATAAGCATATCATATTTTGATCTTAATGTATAAATCATTTCTATTATCAAGAAAAATTAATGTTTTATTTTTGAAAAAAACTTTTGATCTTTAAAACACTCTTTAGAAAATTTTGAAATAATTTTGATTCAAGTTTTAATTAAAGGAATGTGGTTTAATGTTTGGAAGAACTTTAAAAAATCTTTGAAAACATTTTTTAGATGCACCGATTGACCAATGTACTATTTTAGACATACCGATCAATCAATATATAAGTGTGGTCAACCAATATGTTGTTTATAGTGATATGGTAGATCAATGTATATGTATGGTTGACCAATGTGTTAGGAGTTTTAAAAAATTATGTACCGTGAGTTTGTATATAATATTAGTTGTTACATTGATCAACTAATATGACATATTGGTCAACCAATATGCTAAATTCGTCAATTAATATAATGGTTAGTTTTTTTGTCTAACGATATGTTAGAAATAGTATAGGCATAAATACATGGTATTTAGTTTTTAGACTTTTTTATGAAATTTGAGAGTTGTAATAATATATTTACAAGCATTTTTGTTCATTTACAAATATCTCGATAAATGTTCATTGATTAATAGCCCTTAAACATTAAAAGGAGCATTAAAGTAAAAAAAATTACTTTTGCATGAGTGAGTTCTTTTTCATTAATGCATTATTCCAGTGCTTTCTCATGATACCAACTAAAATATTTTTATTTTTTATTTTACAAAGATAGAACTCTTATTCCTAATACTAACTTCCTACTTTATATTAAAGGAAAAATGTATATTTTGACCTTTAAAATTTGTACCAAAATTTAACTTAAACTCTATGATTTTTACATTTCTCAAACCATACTAATTGCACCTCAAACTTGTAGCATCTCGTCTTTCAAATGATTGAGAGATTTAAAGAGTTAGATTAATGAGTCATATGAGGGTTGGGATATAGAACAAAATTGGTACATCCATGACATGATTTTATAATTGTGTTCAAATGCATAATATGAGCATACACACAATAATTGTGAGTTACATAAATGGCGGAGTATGGAATTGAAGGTAATATGAGATATGAATATGTTTTTCCAATGCCTTGTACTTTGGTTTACTAATGACAAGAATTGATGGATTAGCATTAGCAACTTGGAATTAATTTTCATAATTAGGAGATTGATAATTTAATATGTACATTTAGTCTTGAAAAAATGCCAAGTGACAAGATCAATTGAGACATAGAAAATTAGGATGACTAAGCCTAAAATTATATGACATTTGGCATAGTTAAATTGGTGACAAATGGATTAGTAATTAATTGACAAATGGATCAATCATTGTGTGACAAATGGGATGGTAAATTGATGACAAATGGCGTTGATAAATGGACAAATGGTTGCTGTACTTAAATGACATGTGACCTAGCTTTAATGGTGATATATGGCAGCATATATACTTGATACATGTTGAACATGCCTTTAGACATATGACTATTCCATTAGATGACACCTAACACCTTAGGTGTAACATTCTGCAGGAGCAAACTTGGTTCAGCCCATTCTTATTCTTTCTTCTCTCACAAACACCACTGAAACTCTCTTCTTTCACCCTCCTGAGTTTGTTTATGGTTATGCCTAATTGTTGCACAAATGATCCATGTTTTAGCTTTACAAAGGTAAATAAAAGATCAACTTGAAGTTGCCTTATTGTCCTAGCTGAAATCCTTCCAAGTTCCACCTTGAATGTGTGATGATTTTGCATGTTTGGAATACTGATTTAGAGTTAATTCTGCATGTTTGGAATATTGATTTAGAGTTACTTTTGAGCTGAGATTAGAACTAAACAAGTAAGTAAAACATTAGTTTTTATGGCATGTTATAATAGAGAATTGATGATAACGAATTAGGATGAAAATGTTGAGGTGTGTTAGAATTTGATAACTAGAATGTTTTCACTAATCATACTTCAATATTTTGATTATATCTTGATCTGTAGATTTCCAAATGAGATTATTCTTATTTAAATTGAACTAAAGACATTTGGCTACAATTTTTAAAAAGAAATTGAATTTAAATTCTATCCTTAAGGGTCTTTAAATTTAGTTTGAACATGAGTCTTGACTTAGGCTATAACACTACTCGAGATAGAAATCACATCCTATTTCTGTCAAATAAATTGTATTGATGTAGACCGAATTAGACAAAGGTTCTTCACAAAAGTTGTAGCTTATTCTCTTAGCTTTCATTTGGTATAAATTTTGTAATTTTTGGATATTGGAATTGAGAGATATGAGTTGTACAACTTGAATGCATGATCATACCCTAGCCAAAATTTCAAATGTACTCAGTCTGCAGTATTTTGAACATAACTCACAGAATAATGAACTAAATTGTATGATCTTGGAGTCATTAGAAACTTAAGACACAGGAAAACAATTTTCTAGATAGAAATACACCATTTTCCTTGTCGTAATGTTCAAGTAAAGTAGACCTAAAAGTTTATGTTGATAAAAAAGCTGGAATAGTTAATGAGTGTATGAATTTTGACACCTTTGGAGTACAATTGATCTTTGGATCAGTTTATTACAGAAGTATACCAGGGAATATGTCATTAAACATGCATGTTACATGATACATTTATAAAAATGCATATTCAATTACATGAACAATATGATAACATGAAATTGTATTTGATTGCATATTGAAGAGCAAGTAGAGCGATCGCTTCCAGATATCACCGAAACTTCAAGGCAATAAGCATAAAGGGAGCAATTATGAGTAACCTAGACTGTCTCACCTTGTTATGTGTTTGTTTTGAATTATGTTCTGAATGTGAAATTGATTGTACCGATTCCAAACAATAGAGGTTCATGATTTCTGATTTATGAATGTGATATTGAAGTGTTCCTTAACTGTGAAATTATGTTCTGAATGTGGATTGTTTGTGCTGATTCTGGACATGAAGGCTTAAAGATTCTGACTTATAAATGTGATATTAAAGTGTTTCTTGAATGTGAATTTAGTGAAATAATTATTTCTCAACATGTTTGTTGAATGCTGGACTAAGGTCTGATGATAAACAGAAATGGGACTGTAAATGTGTTTGAATGGGATTACGAATGAAAATGTTTGAAACAATTAATGATTGAATATGAATGTGATGTATTTCATACATGAATGCATGATCAGATAATGATAGTTGTGACATGAATAGCCACTAAATATAAGCTTAAAGCTCTAAAATGTGGTATAGAGTCAAAGGCTAGATATGTATAATGAGCCTGTATCCACAATGGGTAAGGGATAGTATCAATGAGCTTAGTATCTACAATAGATACAGGATAGTTTAGGCACTTAGTCACAACAACGTAATAATTGAAAGTGGCCACACGAATATTGCATATACACTTATTGAGTGTGTTTGACTAATGAATTATAATGTGGCAATGTATTTGTACAAAAATGGGTATGTGAAGTGAATGATATGTGGTGCAATTTGCTAAATGAAAAGATGTGAAATTAGTTGCTTATATGATTTGCTACGTGGTATGAATTGGGTGAACCACGAGGATGGTTACATCACTAAGTTTGCAAAACTCACCAACATTGCATTGTGGCTTTTCAGGTGTAGAGAAGATATCCAATTAGGCCAATTGGAGTATAGTCACTGCTTTAAATATGACTAGTGATTGGGATCAGTTTGTGCTTGTATTTATTTTCAGTCATTTTGTATTAAACATTGTATTCCATAACTGTAACAACCCATACTACCCGCCCACAGATATTGTCCGCTTTGGGTTGCCTGTCGGGTCAAACCCATTACAGTTTTACTCTTCCCACCTTTGGGAAAACGCGTCTTATAGGGAGAGGTATCAATAACCTTATAAGGCATACTTCATTCTCCTCTCCAACCGATTGTCAGATCCCACATCAATTGGAGAGGAGAACGAAGTATACCTTACCTCTCCCCCTCTAGATGAGTTTTCCCAAGGGTGGGAAGAGCAAAACCTTGAGGGGTTTGGCTCGAGGGCAACCCAAAGCAGACAATATCTGTGGACAGGTGGTCTGGGCTGTTATAAATGGTATCAGATCCGGTACTTAAACCGTTGTGCCAGCTAGGATGGGCCCTAAGGGAGGTGGAGAGTGTGAAATCCCACATTAGTTGGAGAGGAGAACGAAGTACACCTTATAAGGGTATGGATATCTCTCCCCCATAAGATGCATTTTCTCAAGGGTGAGAAGAGTAAAACTGTTAGGGGTTTAGCCCTAGGGGCAACTTAAAAGGACAATATCTGTGGGTGGGTGGTCTGGGCTGTTACACACTGAATTCGCAAAACTTACCCTAAAATTGCAACATTATTTTTTAGGCTCAGAGAAGTTACCCCGTTAGACTAACTAGAGTCTAACCACTGCATACAGATAAGGGTTAGAGGTCGAGATCAGTTGTACCTACATATGTCTACAGTCTTTCTTTGTATTTTAAAAATTGTATTACGTAATTATTGTACAACATTCATGCAAATTGAAAAGTGTACTGATTGTATGACTGAAATGTTTTGTGTTGGGCCCAAATGATTACTGGAATATATGATGATGTGTTAACTATTTGTAACATTTGTGACTGAAATTATTTTTGAATAAAATGGGCCGAAAAAGGTTTATTGATCTTCTAAATATGCGTATGATGCGTGACAAATTTACATCGAGTTTGCTTTAAGATGCCACCCTCTTGGAGTATATTCTTGAATATCATCGGTATGTTTGGGAATGTGCCTTATAAGAGTGGGGTGCTACAATGCATGATCTCAAATGGTAGATCCCAATTTGGTGGTGGAATAATAGGTGCACACGTCAATCGTACCTTAAGCTTGTCAAAATTTTTGTGACATTCTTCCCTAAATTCAAATGGAACATCTTTTTGAAGTAGCTTTGACAATGGTTTAGCAATCTTCAAAAATTCATTATTAAACCTACAATAAAATCATGTATGTCCAAGAAAGGATCAAACTTCCCTAATGTTTGTAATGTAAGGTAAGTTCATGGCTAAACCTATCTTTGCCTTATCAGCTTTTATACCTTTAGATGAAATTACATGTTCCAATACAATGTTTTATAGTTCAACACCAAATTTTTTTCGATGATCTATAAATAGTGAAATCATTTGTGAATACTTTAACGTACTTCTCAATATACTAAAAAAAAATCAACATACACCTTTAAAATGTACTTGAAGCATTCCAAAGACCAAAGGGCATTTGTTAAAAGGTGTATGATCTAAAAAGGCATGTAAAAGTGGTCTTTTCTTGATCTTCTTAAGTAATTATTGTGTGCTATTACCTTGAGAAAACATCTAAAAAGTAAAAAACATGATTTAACAAGTCTTTCTAACATTTGATTTACAAATGGCAATGGGAAATGATCTGTTTTAGTAGCCAAGTAAAGCTTCCTAAAATATATGCATGTTCGCTACCTATTTTACACCCTCATTAGCACTAACTCATCATTATAATTTCTTATCAAGGTCACTCCAATTTTCTTTGGCATAACATGAATTGGGCTCACCTACTCACTATATAAGATTAGATAGATTATACATGTATCCAAAAGCTTTATAATTTCTTTCATTAACAAGTCTTTCATTATTAAATTGAATCTCTTTTCTGGTTCCCTTATTGAATTAAAATTTTCTTCTTAAAGAATCCTATGTATTCAAATTGTTAGACTTATGCCTTTTACATCAGATAAGGTCTAACCAATTCCTATTTTATACTCTTTTAGAAGTCCTGCTAGCCTTTCTTCTTACCCTTTAGAGATGATCACAGGTAATGACTCTCCTTCACCCAAATAAACATATTTTTAAGTGATTAGGTAAGGCTTTCAATTCAATCTTTGGAACCTACAAAAATAGAAGGCAAGATTTTCTTATTCATTATTATAATTTCAGCATTTAAAGTTTTTTTATTCTATTAAACCACTGATAATGATTCTACAACTTGGTAAATTTATCAACTTAATTATTCGCTTCCAATTTAACATTAAAATCTAAATTAATACCAAAATTTTCTTCTTCCAAAATATCCTACATAATTGAATCCACAATATCCATATGATAAATAATGTGAAATTTATTATGGTTCTTTATTGCTTCAAAAATACTCCATTAAACTCAACAATAAGAGTAACCCTATCCATATTAATTTTTATTTTAGTTGTCTTCATGAACGACCTTCTTAACAAAATTGAATTAAAAGGTTCCATACTATCTCTATCCATTTTCAAGACGTAAAAGTCCACTAAAAATACCATACCACTAACTCGAACTAAAACATCCTTTATCACACCAATTAAGATACATTTAAAAACAATCAATTAGCTGAATAATCACATTAGTTTCTTAAAAAGAATTCAAGTTCAAGGCTTGGTAAATTGAGTATTATATGAAATTAATAGATGCACCTATGTCTAACATATCACTCTTAATTTTCTTACCACGACACAAGGAAGTGTGAACATTCCTGGATCTTTACATTTTTTTGGTAATTTCCTATTTATCATAGCTGATACATTCTTATCCAAAATTATTTTCTCATTATCCTTCAGTTTCCTTTTATTTTTGCATATCTATTTCAAGAACTTTGCATAATTTGGATTTTGTTTGATGGTTTCTAGAAGTGGCATATTGATTTTCACTTTTCTGAAGGTCTCTAAGATCTTTGTCTTATGTTTCTCTTCTTTTAGTTAACCAACCTACAAGGGAAAGTAGATACACATGCATTATATGATATAGGTAAAGATGAATCATAGTTTACCTTAATTGCATTATAAGCTAACAATTCATCTTTGTTCTCTCCTTCTTCATACCTTTCTATCTTCAATGGTATACTCTTATTCTCTTTATGATTAACCAATGTTTATGAAGGTAACTTTCCTGATGCTTGCGCTCCTAACTTATTAATAGAGGTGACTAATTAAGTGATTTGATTTTATAAATTTTGAAGGATTGCTCTTATTTCCTATGAAATTGTTGAATACTAGTAGCAAGTGTCTTAACAATTTCATCTAAAGGCATATCTGAATTTGGGGGTTGAGATTGAGTATATATCAGCACTTGAGGATGTCTATTGAAATTTTGAGGTTGGTAACTTTGCTACTCTCCTTGGTTTTCATATCTAAAATTTGATGATCCCTTCATCTCAGATAGTAATGACATGAATATGGATCATATTTTTTTAAGTTAACCAAGAAATCCTCTTATTGTATTAGCTTATTGAATAGAGTCTTATTAGAATATAAGGCATATATTTATAAGATGCCCAGAGAATAAGCATATTCTACACACTCATACAGATTGCAATTGAATTATAGCTATTTGATAGACCAATATCTTCATTAGTATACTCACATTCTCTTTAGGATTCACCAATGTTTATGAAGGTAATTTTCCTGATGCTTGCACTCCTAATTTATTAATAAAGGTGACTGATTGAGTTATTTGATTTCATAAATGTTAAAGGCTTGTTCTTATTTCCTATTGAAATTTTGAATATTAGTAGCAAATGTCTTAACAATTTCATATAAAGGCATTTCTGAATTTAAGGGTTGAGATTGAGTATGTATAGATGCTTGAGGATGTCTATTGAAATTTTGAGGTTGGTATCTTTGCTACTCTCCTTGATTTTCATAACTAAAATTTGGTTGGTTCCTCCATCTGTGATTATAATGATTTGAATATGGATCTTCCTTTTTTTTAAGTTAACCAAGAAATCCCCTTATTATATTAGCTTATTGAATGGAGTCTTACTGGAATATAAAGCACATATCTGTAAGATGCCTAGAGAATAAACATATTTTACACACTCATGCAGATTGCAATTGAGCTATAACTATTTGATAGACCAAAGTAGTAAAATCTCAAATTTTATCCTCAAGGTTAGTTATACTTACCTTATTCATATGCTTAATAATTGTATCCATCTTCATTGCTTAGCTGCTTTTTGTGTTTTATTTGTCAAAATCCCCCCACTACTTGTATCTACCATACTCCTATCCATTGGTAGTAACCCATCATAAAAGTAATGAATCAAAAGTTGTTCAGGGATCTGATGGTGTGGATAGCTAGCTTATAATTCCTTAAACCTCTCCTAATATTTGTACAATATTTATTTGGTGAATTGTCTTATCCCACATATCACCTTTGTAACATCCCAGATCATCCACTTATAGATATTGTCCACTTTGGGCTTTGGCCCAGTCAAGCCCTCACGATTTTGCTTTTTCTGAGGCCTTCCTAGGAGATCACCCATCCTAGTATTACTCTCGCCCAAGCACATTTAACCTCGGAGTACTGATAGAATCCAGTGCATTAGGCCATGAAAAACGCGTCTGTAAGGGAGAGGTATCCATACCTTTATAAATCGTACTTCGTTCCTCTCTACAACCGATGTTGGATCTCACACTTTCTACCCCCTTAGGGCTCAGCCTAGCTGACACAACGGTTTGGATACTGGCTCTGATACTACCCTGTAACAGTCCAGACCACTCGCTCATAGATATTGTCCGCTTTGGACCTTGGCTCAGTCAAGCCCTCATGGTTTTCCTTTTCCCAAGGCCTTCCCAGGAGGTCACCCTCCTGGAACTACTCTCACCCAAGCACATTTAACCTCGGAGTTCCGATGGGATACGATGCATTAGGCCATGAAAAACATGTTTGTAAGGGAGACCTAGCCTCCTGCTGGTCTAACGAGCCTGAGTACTCGCTCTGATACCACCTCTAACAGCCCAGATCACCCACTTACAGATATTATTTGCTTTGGGCCTTGGCTCAACCAGGCCCTCACGGTTTTGCTCTTCCCCCTTTTAGGAAAGACGCGTCTGTAAGGAGAGGTATTCGTACCCTTATAAGGCGTATTTCGTTCCCCTCTCCAATCGATGTGGGACCTCACATTTTTCACCTCCTTCGAGCCCAGCTCTCTTTGGGGTCCAACCTAGCTAGCACAATGGTTTGGGTACTGACTCTGATACTACCTGTATTAGCCCAGATCACCCTAGCTCACAGATAGTGTCCACTTTGGGTTTTGCTTTTCCAGGGCCTCGAGTTATGTATGCTGCATGTTTTTGTTTAGAGTGTGAGATCCCACATTGGTTGGAGAGAGGAACGAAGTACGCCTTATAAGGGTATGGATATCTCTCCCTTACAGATGCATTTTTTATAGCCTAATATACCTGATCCCATCAGAACTCCGAGGTTAGATGTGCTTGAGCGAGAGTAGTTCCAAGATGGGTGACCTCCTGGAAAGGCCTTGGGAAAAGCAAAACCGTGAGGGCTTGGCTAGGCCAAGGCCCAAAGCGAATAATATCTGTGAGCGAGTGATCTGGGCTGTTAAGAGTGGTATCAGAGCCGGTATCTGAATTGTTGTGCCAACTAGGTTGGACCCCAAAAGAGGGTCGAGCCCTAAGGGGGGTTGGAAAGTGTGAGATCTTACATCGGTTGGAGAGGGGAACGAAGTACACCTTATAAGGATACAGATACCTCTGCCTTATAGATGCGCTTTTCATACCCTAATGCACCGGATCCCATCAGAACTTCAAAGTTAAATGTGCTAGAGCAAGAGTAGTTCTAGGATGGGTGACCTCCTGGGAAGTTTTCAGAAAAAGCAAAACCGTGAGGGCTTGACTGGGTCAAGGCCCAAAGCGGACAATATCTGTAAGCGGGTGATCTGGAGTGTTACAACCTTTCTTATATTAGCATCTTGTAATGCAAGAAAGAACTTTTCCAAGAACAACCTTTTCATTTTGTTCCATATTGCCATTGAGCTAGCAGGAAGATAATAAGGCCAATCATTTGCCTTATCTTTCAATGATAATGAAAAGGCTTGGGATTAATTTGCTCTTCTATTACTCTATGTGGCTTCATATAAGAGAAAACAATATAGAATTCTTTTAAGTGTTTATGTGGATCCTCACCTATAAAACCCCAAAAGATAGGGAGTAAGTGATCAAAACATATTTTAATTCAAAATCTACCTCAGCATCTAGAAATCTTATGCATAAGGGTTGTTGATTTAAATTTAATGCAGCTAACTCCCTTATTGTTCTAGTATTAGGATTTTTTCATCTTTTCTTTAACTAATAAAGAGAAGAAACTAATAAAATAAAATATTTCCACAAAAATTGCCTCAAAATTTTAAATGGATTATTAAAACCCTCAAATTAATATGCAATTCACTAAACTTTTGTAGTTGTTTTGGAACTAGGTCGAATCTCAAGAGAACTAAAAATTAGTTTCTTAATTTGAATTGATAAAATAAAATGGGATGTTTATGATTAATTAATTGATTATCTAAAATTAACTAGGAATTAAATAAATCAACTAAGTATAAAAGTGAGAAATTCAATTTTACTTAATTATAATTCAAAGGAAGGATCTCATCTATTTGTAACTTGAATAATTGATTTAAAAAGAATCAATTTTCAGAAATCAAGCAATTAGTCTAAAACCTATTAAGATAACCATAATATGCCTTAATTTTCCTAAATTAATTTATTCAAACCTAGCATTCAAATTAAAACTCATCATTAATCAATTGGGTATGTTATCATTCCAAATCAATTAAATGGTAGCAATATGCTTCATGAAAAGAACAAACCCTAAATTAAATAATTAAGATGACTACAACTATTCAATTTAGTTTTTTTGTTTTGCATAAGTTAAATATGTAAACACATAAATAATCTAATTGCAACTTGTACTAATCATTCATCATATTATGGGTTACTGAACTTATGGATAGCAATAAAATAATCAACATCAAATTTATTTGTCAGATTAATTAATATTAATTACTTATAAATAAAAGAACATGAAATAAGAAATACTTAAATAAAAATAAAAATATAGGTTTGGATCAAAACCTTTGAAGATTACAACTAGAGATTTGAATCCGTTAAATCAAAAAATTCATATTTAGCCACATATAGTTATACTTACACACCAAAGATAGATGAAAGAAGGAAAGAAGATAAAACGAAGACAAAAGGGAATAATGAGAAAGCATATGTGTAATGTTCTCCTCCTCTTCTCCTATTCAAAAACTAACTTCGTTCAATATTCAAAGATAAATCTTTTAAGCAAATCAAAATCCTTATATAATTGGGTTGGGAATAAGTCTCTTGATTAAACTAAACTTTTTATAGTGAATCTAGCTATGGGCGTGATCTCACCTTATTCACTTAAACAATATGTCGTCTTCTTTCTTCCACAATTTGGAGCTTTGAAAAATGATGCTCTATTGAGAAGTTTCAAACCAAAGTTGGTTCAATCTCTACTTGTCACTTCCTAAAATAAAATAAATATTAATTTTACAAATTAAGCACCAAAATCAACCTAAAACAAAAGAGATAAGTCTAATTAATATAACCAATTCACATCTTATCAACTGGTATTACACAATTGACTAAAATTTTGAATTTTAAATACAGTGTAACTTCATTTTTATTTCAATTAAAAAAACTTTAACATTCTTATATGCCACGATTGTAAGATGTTGCTTTAACCTGTCAAGTTTTTTTTAATAAACATCTAATAAAATAAACTAAGCAATACATATTCAAGATGTTTTTCAAATAATTTAAAATTTTGAAAGTTTTAGTCGCTAATGATACCTAAGAGATAAAGAATAAATTGGGTGTTTACAAAATTCAATAATTTCCTAACTATTAAACTCAATTTAACATTAATTAATATATAGAAGAATAAAGAGATTGTTTATCATAAACTAATCAAACAGATTTATAATAGTTCAGCAAACAATGTTTGTCTATGTCCACTCCAACAACTCTTTTTGGAATTCTATTATAATTCTTCTTTTAAGATAAAGAAAAACCTTTTTACAATCTTTTCTCAATAAATAGGAACCCTTGTATAATCTACCTTCTCGGTGAAGAGGAACCTCAATGTTAATTAGAGCACACCTAAGTTCAATAATATAACACCTCATCCAACTTTTATAACTCAAAATACCTCATTTGATCACTTGATAACTCCAAAGAGGCTTATTTACACAAATATGAGATAATGATGCTCAAATAATTTAAAAACACTTTAAAATATATGTAAATATACCCAAATGCTTTTTAGTGTTGAGGCCAATGAGTAAACATGCATTTATAAAATTTTTGGACTCCTAATAATAGTTGGAAACAAAAATTAGTTGTCAAAATGACTACTTGTTGAGTACTGATTGATAATATAGTATATTAGTCGACTAATATGCATTAAGTGCACAAACTAATTTATTATTAAGACACTAGTTGACTATTAGGCATATTGGTCAACCAATATATAAACCAATGTTATTACCAACTCTTAGTACATTAAATTTGATAAATTTAACTTATATTGGTCAACCACTTACCCATATAGGATAACCAATCACCCCAAAAACAAGATTTTAGCAATTGCCAATGGTCAAACTCAATTTTTTAATGCAATTATAATTTAAACACTTCCTAAAATGTTTTCTAGAGAGTTTTTGAAAGATCAAGGGGCTTTTTATTAAAATCAAAAGCTTAAATGCATCTTAATAAATTAAAAGACTTGTGCAATAAAATGAAAATATTTATTTATAGGGAGCCTTTTCAACATCAAAGTGACTAAATGAGATTACAATTAACATTACAAACTAAAGAATGATCTTTATGTTCCTTGTTCTTCTTTTGTTTTTAGCTTGGTCTTCAGTTTATAACTTGCAAACTTTATCTCTTCTTTTATCAACTTTATGAACTATCCTCTTAAGTTTATAACTACATCTTGTTCTCATATCTATTCTCATGAAATAATTAACTCGCTAGTAATAATTATGTTTTATTATAATTGGATTAGAAACTCCCTTGGTTCAACAATCTCCCTCCTTTTTATAATGACAACATTTTTACGATTTTAGAGAACAATAATAAAACTAAGTATATATACAGACAACTATCTATATCAATATAAGGATTAGCTCCCCCTTAATTAATGTATAAAATTCAATTCAATATCAAGAATAAAAGAGATATTCAAAGAATTATCCACACATATAGGTAAAAGAAATTTAGTCAAGTAAAAAACTATCACAATATAAAAGTCACCACATATACAAAAGTCACTCCCACTGAATGTCATCATAGCCCTTAAATCTAATATCATCAATTTTTCTTTCCCTTTTTGGAATCATCAAAAAGAAATCAATTACTTAAAAATGTAAAAAAAATAAAAATATTATTAACATTGATAAACCTTTCTCAATAAAGAGTGTTATTAGGTATTTAAATGTCAAAAAAGTTAATTTTTGTTGAAGAATCCCTAATTATATATATTCTAATATATATATATATATATAATTTTAGTATTATGCCTAAGTTGAAAAAATTCAATAAAAGCAAAAAAGATTGGATGTTGGAACTGTAAAAAAAATATAAATGCAATATTTAACCATTAATTTCAAAATGAAGTGTATAATTTTGAAAGTCCCAAAAAGTTCAAAAATAGCAATATGAAAAAGATCCCAAAATGCTAAAATTGAACAAAATCAAAGATATATTGATATAGTTTAATGAGAAACAACCTTGACTCCTTTTATCATTTAATTATAAATGTATCAATTTAAAAAGATAACTCTTAATTAAGAAAGCTTTTGAAAATCTCCAAGTTTAAAATCCAAAACTGACAAATTTTCAATTTGATGAAATCTAAAGAGATTTTAATGAATTAGGGGATAGTGATTTTCAAAAAGCTTGTCTAAGATTTCATAAGATATAAACAGCCAAGATGGAAAGCAGAAGAAAAAAGAGAGCTTTAATTATGAAGACTAATCAACCATACAACTTCACTGGTTGACCATTGTGTGTAGTCGTTCATACTTATTAACCAACTAAGATATAAACTCATTAGAATGAAAAAAAAAGATTCAAGAAAGGGGGCATTGATCGACCACTCAAAAACATTGGTCAACCATTTTATCTAAATTTTTGACCGAAGGAGCTACCAAATCTTTATGAACTAATTACAATGAAAATTTTCTTAAGAAAAAGGGATATCGATTGACTGGTCAAAGACATTGGTCAACCATTGTGAGTAAGTGGACTATTGAGACTTCAACCAAATGATGAACAAACTCACTATATGTGGGATTTTGAGTGTTTTTGATAACATTAGTCAACCACACTATGATGGTGGTTGACCAATATGACTTGAAAATTTGCAAATCAAACCCAAAGCTCAAATTGAATCATTAAAACACTTACATGGTTTTTGGTTCATTGGCTAAAATAGATAAGGAATTGAATGGTTATTCGAATAGAATAGATGAAGAATAGAATGAAATAAGTATTACTTAGTTTAGTTTATTCCTAAAAATTTCTAATGATGATGTATGTCAATGTTTGGTTTGAAAACATAAAATTGAGATGATAAAGGAATAACTAACAAAAAGACCAAAATATCCATTATAGTCTCCACTATTATTATTATTAGTAGTAGTGGTAGTAGTAATAGTAGCAGCAGCAGCAGCAGTAGTAGTAGGAGTAGAAGGAGTAGTAGTAGTTGTTGTTGTTATTGTTATTGTTGTTGTTGTAGTTTTAGTAGTAGTAGTAGTAGTAATAGTAATAACAGCAGTTGTTGTTGTTATTGTTGTTATTGTAGTTTTAGTAGTAGTAGTAGTAGTAGTAGTAGTAGTAGTAACAGTAGTTGTTGTTGTTATTGTTGTTGTTGTGATTGTCGTTGTTGTTGTTGTTGTAGTAATTGTTGTTGTTGTTGTTGTTGTTGTTATAGTAGTAGTAATAGTAGTAGTTGTTGTTGTTGTTATAGTAGTAGTAGTAGTAGTAGTAGTAGTAATAGTATTAGGAATACATCAGTAATAGAATAGCTATTTCACTCAACCAAACATGTCATTAATAATTCATGAAAATGGCAATTAAGGATAATTATAGGCATTAAAAGAGACTTTTATAACATTGTATCATATGTAATTCTCTCATAATATCATCATTCATTAGTTTAGTGAGACTATATCTCAATCAATCTAGTATGTTAACAAATTTTGACTCAGTATCCCTATTTACATATAATATCTAGGTTTATGTCTATAATATACCAAAAATATGATTAATTCCTCATTTATAGTGCAAAACTTAAGCATTCATCACTAAGGATTAAGACTCAAATTGACATATAAATGCAAGATGTATCATGAACTAATAATTACCTTTTATTGAGCATCGTGTATGATATTATTTTAATGAAGAATCTTCCTAAATTTTCAATTAATTGGAAGTATCTCATCCTTCTTATTATCCTTACTTCGTTCAACAATTAGCTCTTTTAAAAAGACCTTGTTCATTCTTTTTCTCTTTAAAGGCTAATTTCTCCATATTCTACATAAACATTTTTAATACTTTTTTGATATACGAAGGTTAGACTCATCAAAATAAAAAATATATAAACTCTTCAAAAATAATAATACCATCTCTATTATATGTCATTTCCCCGTTAAAAATAAGGCAATATATATGTCTTAAGTGCCCAAATAAGCCTATTTCCTTGATTGCTATGCTCCTTATTTTTAACCCCCATGACTTGCCATGTTATATGAATGATGATGATGCGTTAATACATTACTTGGTATTCTATATGTGTATGCATAATAAGGAATCTTACTTTGGATATTAAAAGTGTTGAATGTTTTTAGTGAGATGAGCCGCCATGATTATATATATGATACATATTATAAATGAAGGCTTGATGCATAATTTTTTAAGGTATAAAGGGGCATGAGTGAGTTTGCATGTTATCATAGAAGTTATGGCTATTCTTTCCTTACAAGTATTAAAATCCATGCCTAGATTGTGAGTTATATATGAAAGCATGATACTTACTCTTAGAACAAGTTCTAATGGATGTGGCAAGTGCAAGTATATGCTTAGATGTGTAGGGCCCATGTTTGTTATATTACTAATAGTTCTTTTCTATGCAAATATTTTCCCTTTATAAACACGATTTTAAAATTGGCCTCACTTTTTATGGTTGTATCATATTCCATACAAAGATGGAAACAAGTCAAGTTAGGCTCGAGCCCGACTTTAAAAACATGGAAACAAGTCAAGTTAAGCTCGAGCCCGACTTTAAAAACATTTTTGGACTTAGGCTTAACCTAAAGCCCGATCAAACATGATATATTTTATTCTTAAAAATTAAAAATAACATCATTTCACTTAAAAATTTTGGGCTCTAGGTTAGGTCAAGAGACTGAAGCCTAATATTTTAAAAAAAATATTAAGCCATCCCAAAGCCTAATCAACTCAAGTTAGGTCGATTGAGCTAATCCTGTCGAGCCTAATTTTATACCTATTATTAAAAATCTTTTAAGCTCCTAACATGTTTTTTAGTATTTCGCTCCCTTGTCTAATGCATGATTGTCATCAATAATTAAATTTTGAATACTTTACTATTATACAATTCGCTTTTCATCTTTCCATTCTCATTTATGCATGCATCCAACAATTTTTGAACTTCTTTGATTTTGGAAGATAATTTCTTCTCTTTATTACTCATAATTTATAAACTTTCAACTACTTCATCAAATGTCAAATTACTACTATCACACAAACTATAGTAGGTTGTTATCTCATCATCATTCATATTTGTAAAGCATATGTGAGCTATCTCTCCTTCCGAATGCTTATTTTCATATTCACTTGTGTCATTCGAAGTTGAGGCTTTAAGTGCTTTCTTCTTGTTTGTGTCCTTCTTCTCCTTCTTATAGTTTCTTTTTCACTTATCATTCTCTTTCATTAGAGGACATTGTTTTTAGCTTCCTTGAATTCCTTTGTTTTAGAGAAATCTTCCTCTTCAAAAACTTCTTAAATTTCCTAGTGATAAAGGTGAGGTCTTCATCATCACGTCCACTTGTAGATGTTTGTTCTTTACATAATTACTCCTTTGAGAATTTGAATGCTAAGTCCTTTTTTTAGAAGCATTATTTCTCCTTGTGTCTCTTAGAGTCTCAATTTGTATATGAGGAAAGATCCAACAAGTTCCTCTAATAATAGTGTTGTTAGATCTTTGACTTCTTTTATAGCTGTTACCACATCTTTAAAAGTGACTTAAGTAACTTTTTTATTATTTCAACACTAGTAGAAGTCTTTCCAAGACCTTTGATAGCATTAATAATTTAGTGTACATCCTAGATATACTTTCATCATACTTCATTTAAAACAATTCATATTGTGTTAGCATATTAGCTTTGCTCTCCTTTACTTGATTTGTTCCCTCATATGCAAGTTCTAAAGTATATCGAATTTCATGAGCCAATTCACACATAAAGATCATTTTGAATTTATTTCTTCCTAATGTACAAATAAAATGTGTATTACATTACTATTTGAGAAAATTAATCTCTTATCTTGAAGTTCTAATTCTTCCTTTAGTTATGTGACCTTTTTATTATTTAAGATTTTCGTAGGTAAAATGTGGCCATTTGAAATTATTTTTAATAGGTATATACTTTCAAACATTAAGAAGAATCTCATTCTAGTTTTTCAATAAAGGTAATTGTTTCTATTAAGGAAAGATACTCTACCAATGCTTTGTCTCTTTTGGTTAAATGATGATGATGATACTCAAAAATATATCATTATGATCTTTGTTATATGATTTCATTTGAAATACTATTCTAATAGACCTGTTCTAATGGCACCTAAGAGGAGATGAATTAGGTGTTTACAAAATTCAACAAAATTTCTAACCAATGAATTTAATTTAATAACAATCAATATATATAAGAATAAAGAGATTGCTTCAAATAAACTATTCAAACAATTGAATAATAATTTAAAATAGGTGGGAAGAGAGAATGCAAACTAATTTATACGGTTTAATAAACAACTCTTGCTTATGTCTGGTTGCAAGACTCTTCTTAGAATTCTACTATAATTCTTCTTTAAAAGTAAAAAACAACCTTTGTATAAACTTTTTCTAGCAAAGAGTAACTCTTTTATAATCTTTCTTCATAGTGAAGAGAAACCTCTATGCCACTTGCAACACCCACAAGTACAATAATACAATGTCCCAATCAATTCTTACAACTCAAAACACCTTACTTTATGATAACTTCAAAAAGTCTCACTCATACAATATGAGACAATAATGCTTAAATGATTAAAAAAACTTATAAATATGTGTAAAAGACACTCAAATGCTTATTGATGATGAAACAAATGCGAAAAGATGTAGTTACAAGATTTTAAGACCCCCTATTGGCCATTAGAAGCAAAACTAGTTGTTACAACAAATAGTAATAGAGTAATTGTCGACCAGCATAGCATATTAGTCGACTAGTGCATTGAATGCATAGATTCAATAGTCATTAAGATATTGGTCGACCACTAGGCATATTGGTCGATCAATATGGCATATTGATCAACCAATGTACAAACTAATGTTACCTTAAATTTTTTATACATCAAATTTGAAAACTTTAACCTATATTAATTGATCACTAATCTATATAGCCGATCGATTCTCATAAAAACATGAATTTTAACAACTTCAAATATCCAAACTCAATTTGTCGATACAATTATAATTTGAAGACTTCCCAATATGTTCCTTAAAAAATGTTTGAAAGATTGAGAGGCTTTTTTTATTAAAACCAAAAGCTTCAATGCTTCTTTATAAATAAAAAGATTCCATGTAGTGAATGATATACAATGTTTATGCATAGCAAGACTTTTAGGATATCAAAGTGATTAAATAAGATTACAATTAACATTACAATCTAAAATATGACCTCAATGTTCCTTGTTCTTCCTTTGTTCTTGACTTGGTCTTCACTTTGTAAGTCAGCGAACTTCATTTCTTCTTTTATTAACTTCAAAACTATCATCTTGAACCTATGATTACGTCTTGTTTTTATACTCATTCTCATCAAAATGATAAACCTATTAGTAGTAATTATACTTTTTATCATTAAAATATCTATTAAAACTTTAACCTCAGTTCAACAAAATGTTTTCGTAAGAATATTAAATACTATGAAAAATATCATTATCTTTCATCTTAAGATAATATTTTAGTACTTAACATTGTCAAATTTTATGAATTTTAAATTCTAAAGATTTGCTTAAGAATGATAAATGCTATAGAAAATATAATAAATTTTATGGATTTTAAATTCTAAAGATTTGCTTAAGAATGATAAATGCTAAAGAAAATATAATCATCTTTTATCTTAAGTTAAAATTTGTACTTAACATTGTCAAACTTTATGAAATGAACTCTTCTAGTTTCTAAAACTAGCATTATTTTTTGGTAATGGAAAAAATATTAACATATTTTTTAAGTAATAAGAAGAATATCCACTTTACAATGATTACTAGTAAAATTATGAAGTTGATTGAACTATTGTTCTTGGAATAAAATTTTGAAGAATGATTAGATCCAAAAGAAACAAATTTATTGTTTTGACAAATTCTTTGAAATCTTACTTTTATAAATTTGAAGATACATTGGAGAAATTTTTCACCCAAATCAAACTAGGTAAAAGGGGAATAGTAATGTCACAGTGACGCGTTATTCATAAGACATCTATTAGTTTAAATTTTGATAATTATTTATTTTTAAATTATTAAAAGAAAAAGAAAGGATTTTTTTTCTCTTAAAATTTTAAGCTCACCTTAATCTCTTGTCTTAAACTAATCTAAAAGAAGCGTAAATCAACTCAAATGACATTAGAGTTAAAAAGAAGGAACAAACATTTCTACATGTTTCTAATATGCCTGCAAGCCATTTTTGCACGCAATATTTTAAAAATTGTATCTTTCAAAGTTTAAAAATTTTAGCCGGTAGTAAATTGTCATACTAAAAATTAAATAAAATTAAAAAATTTCAAAAGTAATTAAAAAAAATTGTTCTTATTCATAAAAAATTTAAAGTTTATTTTAAAAAGATTATTAAATAAAAATTGATTAATTAATTTCAGTTTATAAGAATTTATTAATTAATAAACATTGATCAATTGATTAATAAATTAATCAATTTTTAATATTAAGGTGAATCGAATCAAAAAATTGGACAATTTAAGACTTAAACCGATTCAACTGATTTTGAATTTTTTAACCATTGCTTGCATGATAACTTTATCATTTTGTAAACGAATTATCAAGACTCAAGAGTACTAATATTGAAGTGAAAAAGTAAGCCATTTAAATAAATAGTAGCTTATAAAACATCCCAACAAATCCACATTCCAATTCATAATATTCATCATATTTTTGGCAAGCCACAAAGTTTTATAGGAGATTGGAGAAGAATCAAAACCGAATTGTCTTAGATGCCCTGAACAGCATCCGCCTAGAACAGGCTTTGTGCAAGATGGGGATGGGTTTGTCTAAGAACCTTGGAACTATTAAACTTCAGGTATCTCGCTAGCTATCAACTATAAATTACTCCATCACGTCTATGCCCTGACTAAAGCCACTACTCAGCTTGAATATAGCATCTATGTTCTTATGATATGGTGAAGTCACTTTCTTCTAGTAATTGGATACTGGGGTTCAAATTTTCGTTAAAAGTGAAGGCCGAAGTAACAACCTGATCCTGAGAACTTCAACGGCAGCCTTTTCATTTCCTTCTGTCCATCAGAAGTAAAACATCCCCTAGAATCTCTTTAATAATGTTTCGCTAGATTCACATCCAACACTTCCTCGTATGCTCATATGCTAGTGGCATTGCAGGGGTGCACACTGGCACAGAACAAACCTCAGAAGTGACGATGGTTAACAATTTTTAAAAGAAAAGGAAGACAAAAGAATTTGCCACACTAAACAAGCACAGCAGTTTACCCAAACCAATTAACTGTATGTCTTAGTCATAAGCATGAACAAGAAATCTCAAATCTTTCCAAGTACCGAATAAGCCATAAACCTACGGAACAAGTGCTGGATTATGATGAAGTACACGACGTGTTTTCAAGAGCAAACTAGAATCAGCAATCAACCCTTAGTAAATTGTTGGGAAAGCAACTTGGCGATCTCGGGGGTCCCAACTTTGTCTTTGCCCGCGAGCAAAGACCTCAATTTGTCCTCAGTAAGAAAGTTTTTCTTCATTGCACCAGGGTTCTGCTTGACGAGCAAGTTATTCTCAGAGTCAATTCATCAAACACATGGAAAGACGTAATATAAAACAAAGGAATCCACTAACGAGCGCCAAAGGGCATTAAGAGATGTCACAGAACGAAAGGAGAAGAAGCAAACCTCTCGACTGTTGAGTTTGACGAACTTGGCGAAGAGTTTTGAGAGATCGGAGCGAGGGGGAGGTGGTATGCCTAGGAATTTACCCAAGTTAGAGGAAGAAGATGGAATCTGTCTGTTTTTCAATTGGGCATTCACGACGCTTCCCAGGGGTGAATAGGCTGGTCTCTTCACTAACACTCTTTTCCCAAATTTCCCTGTTCCAATTCTCGCTGCCATATCTCTCTCGCGGCTCTCCTCTTAGGTTTTAGTTTTTATCGTGTTAAAGCAGACATTTAAAACACCACGACGCTCGGAACCCAGATGTTGGCTGGGCTCTGGCTAGATCCGACAAGTTGGGAATGTGGGTGGGACCGTTTCATACTAGAACGCAATCTTTTCTTACCCAGTTGATATCCAATTTTTAATAGGTCTTGAAATAACAGATTAACTGCCGCCCACAAACAAAAAAAGAAAACAACAACACACACACGCAAATTCAAATTACGCAAATCGAATCCATTTCAACATCATTTACAGGCTGTTTGGAAGAGGACGAGATTAAATTCAATCCATCTGTTTGAAACCAAATAAAGGGCATGAATTAAATTCTTTCGTGGGTTTAAAACCCACTCTGTTAACAAATTCAATTCAAGTTATAAATCACGTGAATTGAACCTCAAAAGTTACTCTCTTCTTTTAACTTACAAACCCAACAATACCTACTATTTCAACCCTACACCAGACGAGCCACACTCTTCTCCCAACAGAAACCCACGCACCACTAGACGCTACTCTTCTTCCAACAGTAACGCACGCATCACCAGTTAACGTAACAGCAACGCACACATCACCAACAACGTCCACGTAATAACACCTCTGCATCTTTTTCCTCTTCTTAATTTTTGCTCTTATCTATTGGAGGTATTATTCTTCTGTCTTCTAACTCTGTTCTGTTTGTATTCATGGACAACTCTGATCTCTATAATTGTTTGCGTATTGTAAGTATTGTTGTCACTTGAGCTGATCTAAGATTTTGCTTTATTCTTCTTACTTTTTTCTGGTAATTTCTTGTTTTGCATACTTGTTTCGTAGATGTAGATGTAATTGTTGCTGCATATTGTAAGTCTTGATTCTTCATGTGTATTGGATTTTCTAAACAAGCTATGTTTGGTGAAACCACACACTTGGAATTAGTCTATACTTTCATGTTTGAGGTTAGATGTTTATTGTTGGACCTTGAAATGGTTTGATAGGTTAGAACTGTTTATGGGTTTTGTTGGGTATTGAGCTTGTAATGTAGAGACTTTCAATGGTGAAGATCAGATCAGCATTACTTCTTAGACTAAACAATAAATCAAACTTAAATATAAATTCCAATTTGTTCTTTGTTCCAAGTTTTGTTTGTTTTCTAAAAAATTTTATTGAAGATAGCAACAAGCACTGCAAACAATTAGAGATCACAGCTTATGCTACTCATTTCTACAAATCTGCCAAGTAGAAAGTAGTCTAAAATGAAGCTCAAAAGACATGAAGAGTATACATCATTAATATAGCATGCCTCTAATGTTAGGAAGGATTTGAATTCAGATGCCAAAAAGTAGTTTGCGTTTGCTACAATACCTGTTCTACTGTAATATTTAAGGAGTGTAGAGCTGCAACAACTTCATGAAAATGGTCAGCATATTACAAGTTCACTAAATCTCGAAAGTTTTGATAGAAGTTTGAAGATTGTGAATATTGTTGATGCTGACAAGTTCAATTTAAACTATTGCCAGAAAACTGGACAGATAATCAGAAACTCTCTAGGAAATCTTTCCTACCTTTAGTCAAAAAAGAATAACCATAAATTTGGCTTAGTCCTTATAATTATAAAGTTATGATTACTATAGTGGTGGACATTGGCTCGTAGAATTACTAGCGGACAACACTTAGAATTCAAAGAAAACAGAGAGAGGGAATTGTTTGCCAACCAAGCTATGAAGTAAGACAATTACCCTGTGCATAGCCATACATATTGCCATTGCCTTTGCCTTAATCAAAATGAAATTTCAAATAGGAACCAAGGGAAAAGAACAACAGGTAGGAACTGAGTGCTTATAAGGATACTTCAACTCAACAATCTTAAAGGAAAATGATTTAACCAGTTCACATGCAGACCTTTTATACATTAACAACGACATGCTCGATTATTGGGTATGGATCCTTTTTTTGGCCCTTCTCTTTCTAATTTTAGATAACTAATTATATTGCACTTAATCATAGAATTTCATCAACTCATGACACAAGACTCAACATTGATATAATCACAAAACTTTGC
>JANVCQ010000001.1:18454251-18487515 GCA_025531925.1 Erythroxylum plowmanianum
TTTAAGTGTGGAACTTTATGGATGATGTAACTTGCTCTATGCAAGTATGGATGTTTTTTATTTAATTTTCTGATGTAACGATCTTATGTCTCCTTATCACAGGAAGACATGTTAAATTTGTTATAATATTATATGTAATTTGGAGTGAAATTTCAAATTTTGATAGTGCCTTGTAGTTATCAATACAAAATAATTACTGCTCGTTCATCCAATTTTAAACTTTCAAATTATAATAGTTTTTTATTATCTAACAAGCTCGGTTTAGGCTAATGTCATTTTCAATCAATTTTTTCTTTTCATTTTAATAATGAACTTTTTTTGATGATATTATTTATAATGAAATTGATGTTTATAAGTTGTTTTATATAAGTGTGAATGTTTATTATGTAATAAGATTATGTTTTAGTCAAGGGTAAATGTGTCATATGAAATAATTGAATTCATTTTAATTGTATTCCAAACAGTATAATTGAATTCAATTCTAATAATACTAGGTTTGTTCCAAACACTGTAAATTGAATTCAATTCAATCTTATTAATGTAATTGAATCCAATTCGTTAATGAATCCAATTCGCTAGGTTTCCAAACACCCCGTTACAGATTTGTGATAGGATAGGATAGGATAGAATAGAATAGGAAACCAGGTACATTACGGATGCAAAACCAACAGAATCTTAAAATTTCTGCTCTCAGATTCACCCCTCCTATCATACAATACAAGACCATAATAGGCTAGCACGAATTAGAAGTGGTTCTCTCTAACACAGGGGGTAAAGGTTAAGACTAAATTTATTCTGGTAGAAAATCAGTGTCATGATGGAGACCCGCGACGGCGAGAATGATGTCTACTCGTACGGTGCCTATCAGTGTCTGAATTTCCATACGAAAGTAGATGTGATTGTTTGTGCCCCCTTTCCTCCAAATGACGCCTATCCAAGTAAGAATCATCAGATGATTGCTGATGTTTTCTCCTGCTTCTGTGAGTTCTACGACGCCTATCAAAGTCCGATTCTTCCGATGAATAGGAATGCTTGTGCCTGCTCTTTTTTCGCAAATGATGCCTGTCAGAATCAAAATCAGAATCTTCATTGGAGTATGAATGCTCGTGTCTCCTCCTTTTGGAATGCCTATCAACTTCCACATCTTCAGATGAACTAGATTCGGAATAATTTGGCTTCTTGTTCTTCTTCCTCTTCTTTTTCTTCTCATTTTCTTTTCTTGATCTCCTTTCCCTCTCATCTGAAGGTGAAGATAAATCATCTTCCTCGCAGGGTGCCTTGCTTTCTTTACTAGGTGACAAATCCCTCTTGTGCTTAATTTTTCTCTTTTTCTTTTTGAGTTTGTCTTGGGAAAAGTTGGTCAGCAACTCTGGCATGCCACCATCGCCTAGAAACCCTGTGAAGTGGATGAAGACCACGGTCACACAATAACGGAACATAAGAGATAAACTGGTAATAAAGCTCCGCACATAAAGAGTAAGCACCTCCATATTCATCAAATATTTCCTCAGCAACTATCTGTTGATTAGGATCATCTGGATCAAAACCCCCACGAGGTGGACTCATTCCAGGTTTTTGCTTCAATTCCCACTTTAGCGGCTGAAAGAAGTTTACAATATACGTTCTAATCAGGCATGCAAATGGTTGCATGAAAGGACCATATCACACTTGAAGCATATAGAAAAAATGCATCAGTAAGCTGCCATTTTGCTCCCTTTGACTACTAGCACAGCAAAAACAGGTCATTTTTATAATATCAAAGAAGTAGATACTCTTTTAAGCAATTTAGAAGCAAAGGCAAAGATTTTGGGGGTGATTTTCAATCAAACTTCCTTTTTCTATGCAAGGAGCTGATCCTATATGTGTGAGCAATAACTCTATACTGTGGCCTTAAACACACTGTCTCTCTAAAAAACACACAAAAGCATCAGCCATTAAAGCAACTTCAAAGTAATGCTCTAAGACTAGGAGACTACTATAGAGAGGGCTCAGGGCAAAGACCTAAATTGTAAGGGGACCAAGCAGTTCATGTCACAGAAGTATCAGTATAACAACAAACTTCGCAAACCATCATATCAGTTAAATGGTTACAGTTGACACCTAAAAAGTCTACAACAATGAAGAAGCAATACTAACCTCGCTGGGATCCATGTGTGCCATAATGGCAGTGAGTGGGTCATCTCGTTTCAGTCGACTCTCTTCATTAGGCATTATAACATCTTTCAGTGGACATTCACGGTCACCACTTTGATGACCAAAAGTTCCACATCTTACACATTTTACATTGCGTATTTCAATTCCGAATGGCTTCACCCTAGCAGGAACACCTGTCTCCAGCCTGAAATCATTTAACCATTAGGAATATCAAAATGACTGTAACAAACACTAATGAATTCAAATTACGAAAAAACAAGCATTTCTGCATTGTAGTGGGATTCCTAGACTACAAATTGACCAAAGTGAACTACTTCATCCCAAATCACATATTCTGATCTCAGCCCGTTGAAATCTTTCTCAAAGATGAGGCCTGCAACTTCCTGTCCTGTTAACATATGTCTCAAATTCATAATCACGTTAACAACCAACCACTCCACTTTCAATCGCAATCATCACCTCCACCTACTCTACCACAAATGCATTCATATACTGTCACAGCACCAGAATGAATGCAGTTGTTTTCAAGAACAGTGGAACATTTTTTTTGCTATCCCAATTGATGAATTTTTCCAATTGTAACCCCAAAAAATTGAAGCATTTTCATTGCATTCTGTATTGGATCATTTGATTCTAGACTCTGAGGACACATTCCATAGTAAATGTTGAAAACCTACAAGCAAAAGACGTAATCCTACCTTGGAGCATTTTTAAGGACCTCAAATTCCTCTTCAGTGGGTAAAGGACGCCCAAAAACATCTTTGGGCCTTGGTTTCTTCTTCTCTTCACCCAGTTGGTCTCTCGATGGCCTGCAAACATAAGAATAAGTTAGCTTCGATTTTTCTTTATTAGACCACACATTACAAACACAGATGCCGATGGAAAACATAAAAGAAAGAAAAGGTAAAAGTAGAAAACCACATGGAAGAAGAGGGCTCTGGCAGTTGAGAAGGATTATGATGTTCAAGCCTTTTCTGCTCATCAGCAACTTCAGCAGCCTTGGCGCTTTCCGCATTATAACCAGGCGGACGAACATACATGAAACTTACAGCTTGCATGATCTCTGTCTGCAAATTCCCCGGATCAAAAAACTTAACCAAAGCAAACGAAAGCCTAAAAACTTAAAACTATAGCTCAAAAGAAGTTAGCAATAAGCAGTTACCATGAATAAATAGAAACATAAAAAATGAGTATTTACCTTCTCTTTCTCTTTCTTGGAGATGAGAGATGTTTGACGGAAGAACTCCTGCTCTTGAGCATACTGCAGCAATCAATCAAAGAACAAGTGGGAATTGATGATGGTGAAGACGATGATAATAATGATAAGAGGAATAATAAAAGAATCGAATGGACCTCTCGAGCGACTTCGTCGGCACGACGGAGACGTTGGGCATGGGTCTGTTCAGCGATCCATTTGCGTCGTTGGTTAGGGTAAGAAAGGGGATGCCAAGGCTTCTGGTTAAGATAGGAATGGCTCCAAGCAGTTCCTGATTTTGTCTTGTAATCAACTTCTCCTCCATTCTTATCCTTATCATTCAATTTCAATCTCCTTAACCCTTCTCCATCTTCTCCCTCCATCTTCTTCCTGTTTCCGAATCCAACTCAACCGACCACTTATTGATTTTCAAGTATAAACAGCTCGCTTCATCTGGGCTTGAACCTATTGTAAAGGGCCGATCCCATTGTTATTTATTTCAAATTCTACAAAACATGGCATCATATCATTTTTTTTTTATTATTTGTTTGCTTTTTGAGATAACAGCCTCTTTTACTTTTGACAATAATGATTTTCTCTAGGTACAATTTTATTTATAATAGTCAACTTCGTTCAGAGATATTATTGCTTTGAATTGTTGGGTTCTCTTACTTTTGAGCTTGAATTTTGTAAGAATGACAATTAAGTCTAGACCAGACTTGATTTGAATTATTGAGTTTAGTTTCTCTTGAGCTTATTCATATTGTAGGGACGGTAATTCAACCCGACTTGATCCAACCCAGCCTGAAGTTAATGGGCTTGATTTGAATTGACTAGCCCATGAGCTAGCCACAAGTTGGGATATCTTGGCCTAATTGAACCATGAGCTGGGCTCGGGCTAAAGTTATCCAGACTCGAAACCCAGTTGAAAGTGACAAAAAAATTATTATTTTATCAAAAATTACACTTTTTTTATTTTTAAAAAAGTAATAACTTACGCCATATTAAACAAGTCATAGGCTGGCGGTTATGGGTGGAATCTTAGCCTGACCCGTTCCATTAACATACTTATTTTCTCTTTTTCTTTTCTCCTTTTTATGTGATGTATTTCTAACAAAACAATTCTTTTTTTTTGTTGCCTACGAGGTGCTCTAGAAGAGTCCCAATTATGAGAAGACTTCTTTAAGCCATCCATTCTCAGACTAATCCCCGCTCTAGTTGAGTAAGTCTCTTACGGGAGACAAAGCTCTGACCTCAAGTTTTAAACAACTGCATACATGAGGGCAATTCGAACTCGCGACCTCACTTAAGTCAAGAGAAGGCCTTACCCGACGAAGCAATTCTACTCAAGAACAATTCTTTTGTTTCAGAAGTTCTTCTCACAAAGCGACGAAATACTAGCTTCAACGTCTGGTCATTTTCATTGTTTTTCTATTGAGACAAAAAGATCAAACTTTTGGAGCCGAAAATTTCTAAATTATGTTAGATTTTGAGTCTTATACATCAACTCAGAGATGCATCAACTTCCATCAAAATCTTCATAGCCTGAAGCCCATCTACTTCTAACATTATTTTTTAGTTCCAAAAGAAAAATAAAAGTCTCCCAAAGTGCCTTCGCATCTGAAGTATTTTAGCCTCTTCAAAATGCTGTCAAGTGTTACCCCAGTTGAACTCTGTGCAGTGCCAAATAAGCAACTAATCTGTAGCCCACCAACATAAGGGCCATAATGGCCACATCCATCCACAAATTTTTCAGTCCCATAGATTTTACAGGTGGGAAGTCTCCTACTCTGCAGAACACTCCCTTTGAGCATTCATAGTGATCATCATCATCGAATTGTACCCCAAGAAGTAGCTTGTAACAGTAGTAGCTGTAGCTTAAATACTTCAGCCAAACTATAAATGGAGGGATTTGCTGAACGTAGTATCCCCCAGCAATGAGGAACACCAATGTCGTGACGGAAGCTAAGGTAGTAGCTTGTTTTATGTCCATCAGAATGGCCCCTAGGGCCAGTCCAAGACTCTGGGACACCAAGACGTTGTAGAGAACTACAAGCAGAGATAGAACGAAAGTTGCTGGGTCAGGCTTAAGGCCACCCATCCAGTAGATTATGAAGACAAATGCAGTTGGTAGCCCAAGCTCTAGTGGCAGGTCTCCAAATGTTCTGGCTAGGAAATAAGATGATAAGTGATACATCCCTGAAGCTCTTTCCTTTAGTAACATCCTTCTCTCTTGTGGGAATGTGAAAACTGCATTGTAGAGTGGGTAAAATCCCCAGAAGACCGAGAAGAAGAAGAGTAAAGCAATCTGCAAATCATATCCGGAAATATGACATCCTCTTTGTTAAGTACTAGCAATAATACTAGTACTTCGAAACAAATAGGTAGAAATCAATAATATGATCGAGGGTGAAGTAGAAAAGATTTTCTTACTCGATCTGCCAGGTGAGAAATTGGTGTTTGCCACCAGAGAAGTCCACCAAGTGTAGCAACACTAATGACTTGGAAAATTCGCAGCCCGTTGAAGGATTCAAGTCTCCTTTCTCGCAGACCTCGTTGAAAGAGCACCTTGAATTGATACCACCAGCTTGTGCACCATTGCTCTGACCTCACTTTAACTTCTGTATCATTTAAGACAATAATATGCAATATTATTGGCTTCTAAAAGCAATATAGGAGGTTGAATTGCTTTATATAAAAATGTCAAAACAATCAGAGGTATAAAGGAATTAGGAGCTGAGGACATACTTGCAGAGGCATCTTTTCCGTAATTATAGTTATTGACCTCCAAATTGCATAACTCGACTTTCAATCTGGCAGAAATGTTCTTCTCATAAGCAAGAATAAGAGCTTCTCTTACCATCTTTTGTTCTTGTTCCAGGGACTCACATAACTCGGTCCCGTCTTTGGAATCAGGAGCGATGCCTGCAAATGTTAACTAACGATCATTGCCCAAAAAAATAATAACAATAACTTGCCACCTTTACTTCAAGTTTGCTAAAGTGATTTGGAGTCATGTCAGTCTTAACATCAAATTCCTGATTTTAAACAAAAACTGGATATCAAAATTATTTTGGTAATATCAAATCTGTAATCTCAAGGTTTATGAACTTGCTTATGGAAACTAATTTAGGACAGGAATATGATGTACTCCATTCTATTCAAGCACCAGTTTTGGTGGGCCAGCTAGAAATCACCACCTCATGCTAATGAAAACCAAATTGAGGAAAATAAGAACCATGCTCCACTCTCCCCATTTAACCACCAGACAGGTTGGCCACTGATTATGGTTTACATTTCACACAATATTTTAGATTCACTTTCTCTGGGAAAAATCAACATGAATTGATTTCTTGGTTATGCAAAAATAATAAATGAAATCTAAATAGAGACATGAACTTACCGTTGGCAAGATCAAGTAATAGATCAGCAGGATTGACAGTAATGGATGTGGAGAAACCGATGGAGGAGAAATATTCCATGGCTGCAGAGGCAGGGCCATAGTAGATGGGGCAACCCTCCGAGAGTAAAACCACCTTATCAAACATGTGGTATAGTCTACTTGATGGTTGGTGGATAGTAGTGACCACCGTTCGTCCACCCATTGCTAGCCTTTTGATTATTGTTAGAATCCTCTGAGCTGTTGTTGAGTCCAAGCCTGATGTGGGCTCATCAAGCAGCAAGAAGCTTGGATTGATTAGCATTTCTTGACCAATGCTAACCCTTTTCTTCTCTCCTCCTGATATTCCTCTCACAAGTGGACCTCCGATCATGCTGTTCCGGCACCGAGTTAATCCCAGTTCGCTGATCACTCTCTCCACATGCTCTTCCTTCTCAGACCTGGTTAATGTTCTTGGCAATCTAAGCAGTGCAGTGAACACGAGAGTCTCGGTCACTGTGAGGTGTGGGTACAAAATATCGTCTTGAGAAACAAACCCTGTTCGTCGCTTTACGACACCAGAAAAGGGTTGACCATTGTACGTGATCTTGCCAGAAAGGTTCCCACTTAAACGGCCTCCGAGAGCAGTGAGTAGGGTTGTTTTACCACTCCCTGATGGTCCCAACATGGCCAAGATCTCGCCTGGAGAAACCAAACCTGTTATGCCATTCAATATGGTCTTTTCTTGAGTGATCCATGCACCATCGTGACAGAAACCCTTCTTGTGCAGGTTAACTTTGTACACAACCTCCTCAAACTGAAAAGCAAAAAGCATATGTTTTAGGCACCAACCAAAAGAAAAAATAAAAGATAAAGAGCATCTTGAAAAGACATGCATGAACTGTAAACTCTGCAATTCTGTACGATCATTTTATGACTGTAATTAAAACATCCTCAAGGATATGCATGAACTGTAAACTTGAAATTGCGCACGACCATTGTACGACTCTATCTAAAAAATCCTGAAAAGGCGTGCAGGAATTATAAACTTGCAATTGTGTGTAGGATCATTGTAGGACGCTAGTTTGGTGAGACAGACAAGACCTTCAGAGTAATTGGATATACGGATAATTGGAGCACAGACTGAGAACTTATTTGTTGCATAGTATTGGCAGGGACAGGCCTGTCGTGGGACTCGAACATCTTTAGAGGAACTTCTACTGGAGCAGCCGTGTCGTATTCAGACTTTGGCGCTATGGAATCGAGGGCCATGAGGGGCAGCAAATCGATGAACTGATTTTCTCACTGTTAGTGATGATGAGGGTGGTAGTTGTGGTTGTCGTATTACTTTGTTGCTGTTCAATGGAGGGAAGTGAGAAGTTAAAGCAGTGATCTATTTTTCCTTACCTGCCCAAACTGAGCTGGGGGGAATGTGCTTATATAAGGGAGAGAGACAGGCATGGATTTTCTCCATGACATGAAAGTTCTATTGTCTGATGTTTGGCCCAGCTTCCATGGTGGGATCCCACATGTTTGAAAAAAACATATCCATAGACTGCCTGTTGATCAATTGTTTTGCATAATTGCTAATCTCGTTATTCTTCCATTGAAGGAACTACCCAAATCTCAGGTTCATCATGAGATTGAGTCTATGTCATCAACGGGATCTTTTAGCGATATTTTTTGGGCTATTAGAGATTAAATTTGTTTCATAAAATACATATTGGAGTATCAAAAATATATGCATAAGGTTTTACGAGTATCCTAATTATTCAATGGGATAATTTGTTTAATACAAATAAATGTCAAATGCATTAAACCTAAATTGCACTCAATATTGTTTAATACTTTTTCCTAAGGTTGGGTGTTGCAAATTTTTAATGATTCATTCAATTCTACAACAATTAATGCGATTTAAACACTACCGAAGGAAAATGCTAATTTGAAGCATCAGCTGATAATGAGTAAATACTCCTTTGAATATATAATAGTTGAAGAAACTCAAATGTGTGAGGGAACTATTAAAAGGCTGAAGAGTGGAGGAATAAAAAAGGAACAACACAAATAAAAGAAAGATGAAGTTGTTAGACCATGAAATAAAGGTTGTTATGAATGGGAATAGGATGTTAGAGGAGATGTTTTTGATCTATTTGCTATAGTTTTTGGTGATGATAAGTGTTATATATTTGTGCTATCTAAAACTATGAATATATGTTTAAGGTCCACGTAGGCTTATATTATGCTTAAATGACCATGTTTTGGTCTGTGTTTTGTACGTTGATATTTGAGGAAAATTGTTGATAAGCTTATTTTCATTGTGTCTTTTGTATTAATAAGTTTTACATGCATCCACCAAGCATAAAACTAAGCAACGACTGTTGATGAAAGAACTCTTGTATGTACGCTAAATTAATTCATAATTTTTTGCAATCAACAAACGTAAATACAGGAAAATAGGAGTTGATTCCATGAAGATTTGTAATTCGTCAATCATTACGAAAGAAAATTCTTAACAAAATGGTGGATTATGATAATATGGAATTTTGTAACAAAGAAACTAAAATAAATAATAAAACAAGAGTTATAAATAAAATAAACCTTGGTTTACGATTGTTTCAACTTTTGGAACCTATGATTGATCATTGACACCAAATGTTTATTTCATCAAACATGTCCTTGATGTGATATTTAAATATCTCTCTTTACTTAGGATTAGTTAATAGAAAACACTACAAGAAATGTAGAAATTAGTGATGAAAAATTACTAACAAAAAAGAAACCATTGCAAATTACAGACGAAAATGTTATTTTCGTTAGGAAAATTGTCAGAAAAAATTTCGTTTAGCGGCGATAGTAATATCCATCACTAAATACGGAGGGAATTCAATTTGCGATAGAATTTAGCAATGGTATCGAATGCTCGTCGGTAAATAAGGCAAAAAATTTTGGCGGAATAATAAAGTTTTGAGTTTATCGACAGAAAATCTATCAATAAATTTTCAAGATAAACGTCATTGTCTGCTTCAGCTTTTGCATTTTTAAAGGAAAACAACATTGTTTGGTCCAAACGACGTCGTTTTGTTTACGTTATAACTCACCCGACGCAGCCCCTTCCTCCCCCACCTACATCTCCTTCTTTCTTCTTCCTTGTGCGTCTCCGACATTCTCTCCTGCTGCGTCTCTAGTGTGTATGTCGTCAATAAAGTCTTCCAATTGCAACTTCTGCTCGTCAGCATTCATTATTCTCCGACGTCTGACGTTCTCTTTGTGGAGGTTTCTCATATATTGGATGATAGTTATATTTGGGTATTTGATTTCTTTCGTTTGTTTATGTATTTTGTGATTGGAAAACAACTTTAAGGTAGAAACGTTAGTGATAGAAGGGACAATACATGATTTTAGTTATGATGATGGGATGAATTTCTGATGCATATAAGGTGTTTGATAAAATGTCTACTCTTTGAAAAAATGTATTTGTGTGACTATTTGAGCTCTATCTGTTTTGTAGAATTAGAGAATAATATATTTGTGTGACTATTTGAAGGCTATGCATAGTCCATAGAAAGTGGACTCATTTTAACCAAAAGTTAAGTGACTAGTGTTAAAAAAGAAAGCCAAGACGTAGTTGAGCTTTAAGTATTAAAAATAGAAACCTAGTGTAATGAATGCCTACCTAGTTTTTCATATTTTTTAAGTCCACTATCAAGCCATGTAGGAAAGGAAGTTAATTGGTTATATTAACCAACTACGTGAACATTCATACAATTAAAGTGGCGTTGTGGCAATGATTGTACTCTAGTTTATCATATATGTTAATCATATATGTAGTTATCAATAGCCAATATGAAGTAAGATAATGATTTTGACAATGTAAGCAATACTTTGCCATTATGTACTTTGGCCTACTCCTTTTATTTCAGACGCAACAACCCATGGCCTAATCCTAGTTAGTGACCCCAAAAAACAAACATTTAAGTGAAAATGAAGATGAAGGAATGCCTGATAGGTAAGGGGTAAATAATTGTCAAAACTATTGAAGAAATGAAGTAATCAGTATACATACATATTGCAAGTAACCAAGTACATCTAAACTCTTTGTCACTGCAGAATTTTCACCAAGACAAAAAAATTTAATATAAGATCAATAGAAAATACAAATAACAAACAACATGGATAGCAATTCATGAGAGACAAATTAGCATTGACTTTTCCCACAAAAAGCACAAATAAGTATTCGTAACTAAACAACTTCAGTTTCTCAATATGGTCACAAACCATAGGTTCATAAATGTTCAATGTTGGACTGCTTTGTTTATGTGTTAATATCATAAAGATTTATGTTTTTCACATTGCAACTTATAGCATGGAATAAAAGATGGGTCTTGTATGGGATAGATTTGTAATTTTATTGGCTAAGATCTTATTGATTATTGCTTGGTTGTAAGAACCCACATGTTGGCAATATTTCTATTTTCAAGGAGATTGAAGAGAAGCTTTAGCAGGTATTCATTTTTTACATTCATTTCCTTTTATTTTTGACAATGTCAATAATGATTTTTCACACATTTTAATCAACTGTATCTATTTCTATATTTTGTTGTGTAGTCATTTTGCATCTTTTTACTTCATTGAAAATAGAACTTTTATCATCCTTTTGATGTTTTAAAAGGCAAATGACTGGATTTTCTTGCGTGACATGGCGACAATTAAATGATATAACTAAGACTTCTGAACATGAATTTATATCAATTTGCGTACTATTTTGAAATTCATTGTCTTCTTTGTTTTGTTTTGGTTATCTTAGTTGGCCGTCAACTCATTGTAGCTCCATCATCATCTTGCTTCACGTACTTCAGGAAGATCCTTCTGCGTGTCGGTTGAGCTTACTGATTTTATTATTTACTAGGTTTTTGTGTACTTTGTTTAATTTGGGTATTTGTTTGTAGTTTGAAATTCTCATTTGAACTTCCTGCATTTTTAATGTAAATGGCCTGCACCAACTAAAACTTGTTTGTGATATGAACTTCAGTTTATTAATTAATGAATTAATATAGGATGGGTTTGACTTAGATTATAGTTCCAAATATCTTAATTATGTTAATCCGTTATTTCATTGATGTTCTTTGAAATGATTAAGTTCTCTTTACTATTCATGTTCGAATCTTTACAAGCATCTTTTTTAATATAATAATAATTTTCTTCTAAACATATTAAATAATTTGTATATGTTACAATAACTTATTAAAATAAGTATTCATATTTTTATGAATACTTATTATATTTGGCAGTAGTACATATTTAATTTAGGTTAAATATCAAACTTCTAACATTAATTCTCTTCTAACATATATGATTACAAACAAAAAAATAGATCTTCAGTTAATAAATAATTTTGATCTTAACAGATAAACCTTAATCCATAACTCGTGATGCAGCTCCCATGAGGCTTATTAGTGAAATAACACCACGAGCCTGAAAGTCACAACGAGAACTTGTTTTCTTGATTCACTAGTGTAATCTTTGGTGATTAATTCAATTGGTTAATACTTAGGGGATATTATGTAAAGTTTAGATGTTTTGTAAACTTTAACAAACATGAATGATACTAACTATAAAACCACTATTTTAAATTAACAGTTTTACAGAAATGAGTAATGTTGATAGATCTTAGATGTATAGACGATTAACACCTAATGGTTTCATTAATGCTAAGTTTGTTAAGGGAGTTGAAGCTTTTATTCATTATGCATATTCTCAAACTGCATACATGGATGACCCAAAGATCAGATATCCATGTAAAAAGTGCAAATACATTCATTTCCTTCCTATTGATGAAGTTAATGGGCATTTGCTGAGAAAATGATTTGTCCATAGTTATTTTGAGTGGACACAACATGGAGAACCATTGATTTATAGTACCTCAAGGGGTAATTAAGTACAATCATCTTTGAACTTAAACGAGTTTGAAGGGTGGATTGGATTTAGAAAAAATAATGTGGATGGAAATGAAAATCCTTACATGTAAATGGTTTATGATGCAACTAGTTATACCTTTCAGGAAAATATGGAAAATCTTGAAGAAGAACTAAACCCACATGCAAAACAGTTTTTTGACTTATTACATTCAGCTGACTAAGAATTATGGCTAAATTGTGACACAATAACTCAATTGTTTTCAATTGCTCGAATATTGAACATAAAGTCTGAAGGGTATATTTTAGACTGTACTTTTGATAAAATTATTGAATGGTATAATGAATCATTGCCTCTTAATCATACAATGGTTGATAGTTTTTACAATATGAAGAAACTTATTAGGGGTCTTGGTTTGCCTGTTGAAAAGATTGATTGTTACAAATTGGGATATATGTTGTATTGGGGAGATGATGTAGAATTACAAGACTGTAAATTTTATGATCAACCTAGGTTCAAGCCTAGAAAGCATTCTATGAAACAGAAATTAGTACCTCGGAAGTGGATGTATTATTTTTCGATAACTTCGAGACTTCAAAAACTATATGCTTCTGATATTACTGCATCTCACATGAGATAACGTAATGAACACGAACAAGAAGATGGAATAATGAGTCATCCATCAGATGCAATGGCATGGAAACATTTCAATGACACCCATTTTGAGTTTGCAACTGAAAGTCGAAATGTTAGGTTGGGATTGTCGACGGATGGATTCCAACCTTTTGGTCAATCTGGCCAGCAATATTCATCATGGATAATCATAATTACTTCTTATAATTTGCCTCCATAGATGTGTGTGAAAGACGCATATATGTTCTTGACAGTGATTGTCCCAGGGCCTACAAATCCAAAGCATAAAATTGATATATTCTTATAACCTTTGATATCTGTAGCATATTTGGGAATATGGTGTTCAGACATATGATATGTCTTTGAAACATAATTTTATGTTGAGAGTGGCTTTAATGTGGACCATTAGTGAGTTTTCAAAATATGTTATATTGTCTGGATGGAGCACAGCAGGAAAATCGGCTTGTCCTTATTATAGAAATGATTATGATGCATTTATCTTCTAAACGAGGGCAAAACATGTTAGTTTGACAATCACAGGAAATTTCTTCCTCCAGATCATCTATTTAGACGCAATAAACAAAAGTTTATTAAGAATAGGATGGTAAAAACACCTCCTCCCCTTTACAATAATAACATAATTAAGTTTGTTTTTCAAAAGTTTAACATCATCTAAAATCAAGTTAGCTGAAATGGAAAAACTAGAAAGGAAAATTCTAGTAGTTTTTTGCAAGTTAGGATGGATTTTTCCTTCAAGCTTCTTTGACTGTATGGAGCATCTACCTATGCATTTAGCACACAAGGCAAAACTAGCTGATCCAGTTTAATATCGATGGATGTATCCGTTTGAGAGGTAATTCAACAAAAATGATTGTAATTGAAGTAATGATATGTTTTAACAACTAAATTGTAATAACCCTATCTGCTAATATAGGTATTTGTATCACTTAAAAAAAATGTCAAAAACAAGGCTAGAGTTAAAGGTTCGATATGTAATGCTTATTTAGTGGAGGAAGCTAGTATATTTTGTTCACATTATTTTGAGCTGCATGTTCACACAAGAGAAAGAAAAGTTCTTCGTAATAACGATGGGGAAGAATGAGTGATGCTAATGATAACTTATCCATTTTCACATATCTTGGACGAACTTAAGGATGTTTAACAAGAAGAATGTTAACAGAAGAAGAAATTGAGGCTACCCATGGTTATATTTTATTGAACTATCAAGAGGTTAACCTGTGCAGTAAGTTGAAATTGATTATTTAGGTTTTGAAATTTAGTATTGTTCATAACTGAAATATATAATAATGTTTTTAGATTATACGAGGAATTATTACGCGAGCTAATACTGGACAAAACACAGGATGATATCAATAATGAAGTTGGAAGACACTTTCCTCGATGGTTTGAAAAATATGTAAGTTTTCACTTACAAATATTGAAATGATCGAGTTATAAGATTTAAGTGTTCGAATGACATTATACTCGTTGATATGATAAATTCTTTTATGTAGGCCTTAGAAAATCCAATAAAGAACAAGTTTATATGTGATCTTGATCAGGGACCTCTACGAACTGTGAAATCGTATCCAGTGTATTTCATTAATGGATACAAATATCATATTGAATATCATGATCATAGCATGGCAACAATAAATAGTGGAGTTTGCATATAGGGAGAATTGATGGATTGCTATGGTAAAATTATTGAGATACTTGAAATTGAGTACCCTACATTGCCAATAAAGCAAAGTGTGATTGGTTTGATCTGACTCCAAATGTTGGCATAAAAGTGCATAGCTGATACATTCTAGTTGAAATGAACAACCAAAAAAGATTAAGACAATTTGAATCTTTCGTGTTGGCAATGCAAGTGATTCAGATGTATTACATCCCTTTTCCCAATTACGATGAGATTTATCAGATTGGTTGGCCATTTGCAAAGTTAAACCTCGAGGTGTTTTTGAATCATATGGAAAAGGAGAATAGAGAATTGAAAGTGAAGTGTTTCAAGAAGATGTTTATGAAATAAATGCATTTGTGACATACGATGATAATCAACCTTTGAACGATCCATCTAATGAATATGTTAAATTTTCACCTGAAGAGGATGACGAGGGCTAGAGATCTGAAGAGGATCCTGAGTTTGATTCTTTTTCTTCAGAAAAAGAAGATTATTGTAATTTACAATTAAGTGATGATAGTAATTAATTTGTGTTTGTAATTGAATATTATCTTAAACTAATCAATTATTTCCTTTTCAGTATATTGTATAAAATATTGAATTTAAATTCTTATATTTGTAGAAAATTCAATCAGATATTACTACGTGATGTCTAGAGTGGTTAAATTAATTCATATCATTAGGCACATTGAAGATGTATCAGTGCTAAACTACACTACTTTCACTTATCATCGAGCTTGGAGTTGAACAGATCATCATTTTATTCTAAATTGACATTTGCAAAGTATACCTCTTAACATTATTAATCAAGGAAGGTTGACAAGACGACTAGTTTCGGACGGTGCTAATTCATTCCGTTAGGAAGAATGTGGCAAAATTGTCCCTACTAAAGAAATAAACAATGCAGAAAAAATCTCCACTTCATGCACTAAGGATTGTTTGCCTTCTATGGCCGATCTTCTACTTCAAGGTGTTTAGTATCATCTGAACAATGTCACTTTCCTTATTATGTATATCTCATTTCCTTTTATGAAGCTATTATATATATTCACATTTGATGATATATACTACATGTTGTTTTAAGCTTCCTTAAATCTCGAAGATGACATGTATGCCCATGGAGGCGAAAGTGATGTCACAACGGTCCGTAAAGGGTTAAGAAAATTGGTTGTTTTAAAAAATTCGTCAATTCCACAAACCTCGTCTGGACGTTCACGTATGCATGTCAATCTAATTTTGGTTCATTTAACGATTTACTAATCTGACAATATTTAAATTCTATACTGATTGTGTTTTAGGTAAACTGTTTCGTACTAGCAGTTCATCTAGAGAATTTGTCTTCCATACTAAATCTGACGACTCATTCACTGTATCCTCTATAAGTTTAGCTATAGCGGAAATGCTGTTGCAAGAAGGTGTTAAAAACCTACACCTAAGGGAAGAACTATCAATATTTCAATTGGTGCCTTCGAACATTTAAGGACCCTTCTCGAGAATCTAGACATTGGGGACTCATTTACCTTTATCGACGCTCATGTCACTTGGAATCCTAGAAAATAATTATATCATTGTCATTTATCGATGCAATAAATTGGACTTAACTTTAAAGTTGATTTATTATTGTTTCTATAAGAATTTGTCAAACAACCTCTCTACTAGTTAGGGGTCAAGCTGCGTAACATTGAGTGTGGATTGTTATTGTCCGTGTTCTATGACTGTAAGAATTGTTAACCTTCTAATTTAAAGTTTGTAATTAAATATTATATTCAACAAATCGCTTTATTTCTTTTTCAATATATTGTGTAAAATATTGAATTCAAATTCTTATATTTCTAGAAAATTCAATAAAAAATAAATTTTAGGTTGAAACATGCCATCAAAGAGACAATGTGATATAATACGACTCAGGTTCAGACAACGATTCGAAGGTACTTACTGTCAAGGTGAATCATCACACTCTGCAACTGCAACTGAATCACCCCCTCCCCCTCCAGCTACTACAGTTACAGGTGATACATCAGCTGATGTTCCTGATGCTACACCATCCACTACTCCTACATCATCCACTACTCCTATAGTGGATGAAAGAGACGGTCGCCATCCTGGAGTTGAGGGACCTGATGGAAGAACTTGCATAACAATTGTCAATAATCTATAACTGAAATTACATGAAACACTATATGTTTATAATTAAGTTATAGGTTTAAATTTTTGCAAATGGTATAAAGTTATTTATTTTTATATTAAGTTGATTCCGTCTAGACTGTGCTCTAGAAATATGACGTCTAAATTTAATGAGAAGATTGATTTTGAGGGTTATGTATCGAAAAATATCTCTCACACTATAAAGACATTTTACTTTCAGGAGTTTGAGGTACAATAAAAATTATTTTCTTTTTAATTGATTTGTATACATTAATTAGATAAATATTATTATATTATAAGTATTTATCAATTTTTTTAATTTCAAAAATAATTTTTTTGGGATTCTCGTTGACGCGGTCATACATTAAGTATGGGAGAGACGAGCACGTACACGTTATCATGACGTTATTGGTGCAACACACAAGGCCAGTGTACAACCGCCTTATATTTTTGAGCAAATATTGAGTTGTTGGCGGTAGTATTGGACATCACCTGAGGAAATGTCCATTTCAGAGTGTAACTCGATCAACAGACATGGAGGACTGGGGGAAGAGAGTCTTCCCATACATACGGGAGGATCTATTACCCACCACGAGCATGCAGAGAGAGTTGTAAATATCTAAACTTTACACTTATATTCTAATTGTTTTACTTTGCCGTATTTCAATTTAATTGATGTGTGAATTTGGAATGAAAATATATGTATTATGGATAATGATAATGGTATAAATGTCTCGTGCCATATATGACAGTGTTAAGTTATTTTTTGTTCAACGGGGGCAAATATCATAAAAATATAGGAAACTCTACCAAAATTTTTATAAATTCTAATTCGCTTATAACATTTTATTCTTATGCAGGAAAAGTCTATAGGTATAAGGCCTATACCCCGTCAGCTCTTTTTGCACACTCAGACTAAGAAGCATGACAGTGTGACATTCGTCAATACCTGATGTAGAGAACTTAATGTATGTGAAATTTATACTTAATATTAATTCTTAATAATTATCACTTATTAATATAAACATAGCCTCCTAATAAGACCAAATACAAGAAAGCATTCAGTGACAGTCTTAACATGAACAAGCTTTTGATGAGAGTCAGACATATCTTGATGCAATAGGTAGTAGGGACCGTTATGGAAGGATCTTCGGGTTAGGTTCATATTCAAACACATGTTATTCGCAATCCTTCACATCCAACATAGCAACATCTAGTAGATGGTTGACAACTAATGAAGTCAATAAGCTTCAGACCACAGTCCAGACATTGATGGAATACATAACTCAGCTGAGACATGAGGTAGATGAGTTAAAGGGAAAGGATAGCACCTCAGAGCATCCATAATCACCAGGACAATAGGATTGTTGTAGTCATTTGCTTTGAATTACAAAGATTATTATGTACACTATAATGTTTTTATTATCAATTAAGATAATTTTTACTTTATATCATCAATCAACTCTCTGTTTAAACAAATTAAATATATAAACAAATCAAAATATTATGCACAGATAATTCATAACTGTTGAAATTATGCATTAATCATAAGATCATAAAATAAAATTTAATTTCGAGATTTTTAAAAAAATTAAATTTATTTATTGACGAAAAATACAAGTACATCGATAAAATCTATTATATTTACCGACGGAACACCAAAAATTGTCGGTAAAATGTAAGATATTTACCGACAGCACAAAGAGTAATTGTCATGCCTAAGATCATTCTAAATTGTAGCTAGAACATTTAGATGGTTGGCTCCTTCACCTAGACTCCATTTATAACCACCTAAAACCTATATAAAAATCTTATAATTATGGTTCTTTGGATCCTTGAGATCAAAACTTCATTAATTTATGCCCATATTTTCCAGGATAAGACTTTAACAACTCTAAAAATATGTTTCTCTTGATATTGTAATGCTTATCGAGAGTGCTCATGCCTAAGATCATTCTAAATTTCACTATGATTATGATAATCTTATCTAAATTTGTAAAATAAACATTTTGTTAACTTAAATCTTCTTGATTCTCCCTTTATTAATGATGATATTGCTCCTTTATTTCAAACTTTTAAATTTGAATTGAGGTACAATCTTTTTCTTAAAAATATTGAGATTGAACACGCTAAGATAAGATTATGGAAGATTTAAATGCCAAAACGTGGGCAAATTCATGCCAACAAACTACTAAGTATAGTAAGTTGTTTAATCTATAACGTATATACTGCTCTATTATCTTCATTCTTATATTCTAATAAGTGCAAATTTAGGAAAATCTAATAATTTCAATAGTATTCCTTAAAATGGATGGTTTAAGAAAGTAGAAAATAATTAGTAATATTAATTAAAATCATTGATTTCTCAAAATATATGCCAAGAATTAAGGTAATTATATCAGTAACCAATGTTAAGATAATTATACCTCGATATGCAGTCCAAAAATTGACATATGAATATAATTAATTTGTCTAAAAAATTGATTAACAAATCAAACTCCAAGATAAAAGAGCTAAATAAATTATTAAACATTAAACTTCATTTACACTATATTGAAAAACAATATCAATGTCAATATATTATGAATATTATGTAGATTTTCAACAACGTTATACTGAGAAGCTTTTTCGTACAATTGATATGATGTTATATTTGACATGTCTTTCTATTTAATTTCTCTTGGTTGAAATGAAAACTGATAATTACTATGATAAATAGGCGTAAAGTCCCTCTTCATTCTAGTGTTATTACAAAAATTGAAAGTTGAGATTGATGGCTATATTAAGCTCCAAATGCTAAAGTTCTTACAAATGTTTATGCAGTAAGTTTGCTTGTGAGTGTACTCTATGAATGGCTAGACATTTTAATCTAAACAAATGTATTTAAGTTAACGCATTATACTTGTGCTCTAACTTGTATGTTTGTATTTTGAAGTAACCTATCATTTATATCAAATGATGCATACAATTCAAGTGGAAAGCTAAGGGAACAACTATAACTAATCCTTTTAGTTTTTTTTAAACTTCAAATCAAAACATGTTGCAACTTCACTGTGAGTGTCTATATCTTTGAAATGCATGGCACTGTCAAGCACCGTCCCCAAAATCTATTATGTATCCATCATACCAAAAACACATGTATTTTTTAATTAGGCCTCATCTAAGTTGCATCTAACTTTTCTACATTAGGATATTTATCATTTGATAGGAAACTTTAAAATCTAACGAGTCAATATATATAGCTTCATGACCTAAATCATCATTTATAATAAAATCTAATCATCTCTAGAATTGAAAAATGTATTTGTTTCTCCTTAGGTCCTCCTCCTTATTAGTAATTTCCCTTTTTATCTAATCTCTTTTATGTATGAACATAATGCCTATCATTTGTTTCATTTGCTAAAGTAATCCCTATGTCATATTATTTCACACCATCCCTTATGTTATGTTCCATATTGACCTATATCTTCTATTGAACCACATCAGTTCATATCTTCTATTGTTCCCCATAAGATCTTATCTCCTATTGCTTCATCCCTGCCAAGCATTTTTAGCCACATCACGAATACCATCATTAGCCACTTTAACCCTATCCTTTTCTATATTTTCAACTATATTACCCATATCTTTAGCTATATTATATATTTCCTTAATAAGATCACTCAAAATTTATTCTACATAAACTAAATGTTATCTAAGTGAACTATAAAATCATCAACATCATTACTAACTTTTCCCAAGTATTCATGTCAGTTGTCATGCCATCTTAATATTAGTAATGAATTCATCGGATAATCCACATTCTCCAAATACGTATTTAAAATCCATTGTTCTTTTAACAATTTATTCTAAACTAACTAATGTGAACCTTACTCTAAAAATCACCTAAAATGTGACTTACAATAATATGATCATCTTCAAAAGTAAGCAAGGAAAATTAGACCCTAATTAAACCAACTGATTAAAAACTAAAGTTATGAGAATTTGGATTGCAAACAAATTACCTTGATAAAATTAGATTAAGTTCTTGTTTAAGAATAAAGAGAAATTCTCACCAACGTTAAATTATTTTCTTAATGATCTTTACGAATTACATCAATAAGACAGGCTTTAAAATGTATAAAATCTGTAAAAATAAAGTCTTATAAGGAAAAGGATAATCTCCACTTAACATAATCTAATTAAAAAACTAAATAATTTTGAAAAAAGTCGATCCTTTTAAAACTAAATAACTAATCCATAAGTCCAAGACCTATATAGCTTCTATAATAACACTAGTTAGCTTTTAGAATTTTACAGGTGTAAATACTAATAAGTTCGATACCAATCATAAGAACCACACTAGCATCAATTCGCTTATATTGCTCAAATCTATTATCTAATGCAAAGACTGCATAATATCAATTTAACACCCACGTCAATTACATTATGTTTCCAAGGTTATTAAACATTTGTCAAGCCTTATTCTTCATATGTTAAGCATATTCCATCATTAACAACATATAGAAAAGTGATCAATCTCAGGAATGCATTGATTTATCTTAAACAACCTTCTTTTCTTGCATCTCTATAATTAGTTCTTACAAAACTATCTTCATGCATTTGGTTTGCACTATTCATTAGACCTCTAGAATGGCGGGAAATAGGTGCTAGTACAAACTGGTCTTTATCACTTTAATTGAACTCTGATTTCCTCAAATGATCAACTAAACTCATACTTGGGATCAAATATTGTAAACTTGTTATTTACTAACAACTTAACTTTATCCCCATTTCACAAAATTCTCATAGACTAACATAGTCCAAATAGAATTGTCAAATACTTCTAAGTCAATACTATTACACCGAAGAACTCCTTATTATGCTAAATGCTTAGAACTGAAAAGCTTTATAATGGCTCTCTATCAACTATCATCTTTTAAAACATACAAGTAATTTTTGTCTAAAGTATCATCCTATAAAACATATAAGTAGTTTGCATATAATAAAGTATAAAATTAGTTTGCATATAAGAAAGCATATAAGCATTATATTAAGTATAAAACAAATATTTGATAGAACATAAAAATAATATGTATAATCTGGCATCATGTAGAGTATGGCATCATGACAATTACTTACTTGCATATAAAAATAATATAACCAATGCATATAAATAATTAAAGTTGGCATTTATAAGTTCATATGTTTCTTAGACAATTTTCTTTCAATAAACAAGGGCTTAAGTGATAGAATTATAATATTTTACGATAGCAGTGACTTATGACACTTTACACTAGTATTTAAAAGGAAATAAAAATTTCCTTAAGATCTTTAGCTAATAGAATTGTTATATAGCTTAAATAAAGGCTACTGATGCTAAAGGTGATAAAATAAAAATGCTTCCTTATATGAACAAAGTGAGGATTGTATAATCTAGTAATGAGAACCTAGAATACAAATAAAGAGTTTGGATATTTAAGTGACGTTTGCTATACAATATAAACAAAGACTAATATTTTGGCATCTAGAGAGTGTGAAGACCAATTACCAAATAATTTGTTATTGATATTCATATTATGAAAGGTTCATTGGATGGAATTTATTAAGGCAGTTAGGGAGGCATAAGTGACTTCGTGTTACCACTTTATTAGAGAGATACAATTCCCAGTAGCAAGAGACATAAGTTTCCTTGTTCTATATTATATGTGAGAGTTCGTATGGAATTGACCAACTTTTGGATATATTTTAGGTTTAATTATAAAAAAATCATAAAATTTACTCAATTTTGTACTATTAACCCAAAGTGTAGAAAGTAGCATTAAAATGATCCACCTTTCAATTTTTGACAAAAATAACTTAAGTTCTTTGTTAATGTGAATGACTCACAAACTATGTCATATTAATATTTTGTGGCTCCCATAAATTGTATTCATGTAATATATCAATCTATTATTTAATAATTTATAATTAATAGTAATAACATCAAGCCATTTTTCTAAAAATTAAAAGTTGAAGTATTTTATTGCTACTTTTTAAAGTTCAAGATAGTATTGTAAAATTGAGTAAAGTTTGAATTTTTTATAATTAACCCTATAGAGAATTACCATTAAATATAATCAATCAAAGTTATCAATAAAAGAGTCAATGTAAATGTTACAATCTTATAAGTTACCCATAATAAAGAATCAGTGCAATTAAGACTACAATATTACTAAGAAAATAATAAACTTTAGAAATGATCCAAACTAAAGTCAACAATTTGGGATCACCAAAGCCTCAACATAAAGTGGAAACAAAAAGTATTTTGGGTAATATAATTATATCATTTAAAAATGAGGCAATGCAAAGAAATCACTTGGACATGACAAATTTATGAAAAATATAAAACATTCCACATCCATTTTATAATAGATTAAGTAGTTATTTGTTATTGAAATCCACACAAAGAGACCACTTTCATAAATAATCTTACTGCTCATATATGGTGTAATACAAAATGTGCTAAATAAACGTGTGATATGTGTTATATCACTTTTGGGAATTAAAGGAGCAACATCATAAAATAGCAATGATGATTATGATTTAAAGTGCAAATAATATTATTTTGATAATCTTAACATCTAATTTAATGTGCTAAATAATGGTAGAAATTAGGTTAAACCTTTTAGCAATAGTTAGGAGTGAACTAAGCCTTTAATCTTTTTTAATATGCTTTTGATGGGTATAGACACTACTAAAGAAAGAAAAGGGAAAATGCTTGCTTTTTAACATGGGGAAGTATAAAAATAAGACTAGGGACTGCTTAATAGTTGAAGAAATTCAAATGTGTCAGGGAACTATTAAAAGGCTGAAGAGAAGAAGATGTTAGAGGAGATGTTTATGATCTATTTGCTATAGTTTTGGCGATGATAAATGTTATAATCATATATTTGTGCTATCTGAAACTATGAATACATGTTTAAGGTCCATGTGGGCTTATATTATGCTTAAACGACTATGTTTCGGTCTGTGTTATATATGTTGATATTAAAGGAAAAATGTTAATAAGCCTATTTTAATAGTATCTTTTCTATTAATAAGTTTTATATGCTTCCAACAAGCATAAAACTAAGTAAGGACTAGTATTGGTAAAACTGTTGTATGTATGCTAAATTAATTCCTAAATTTTTGCAATCAACAAATGTAAATATAGGAAAGTAGGAGTTGATTCCATGAGGAATTGTAATTCATCAATTGTTAAAAGGGAAAATTCTTAACCAAAATGGGGAAATATGATAATATGAAATTTTGTAACAAAGAACCTAACTGAATAATAAAATAAGAGTTAAAAATAAAACAAACCTTGGTTTACAGTCGTTTCCACTTTTTCAAAGTATGATTGATCATTGACATAAAATATTTATTTCATCAAATATATACTCAATGTGATATTTAAATATCCCTCTTTTCTTAGGATTAGCTAATAGAAAATACATTATTCAATTAACCCTTAATGGTTAACAACCTTAGATACCATTTAAAATTTAATTAAATAATATCTTTAAGAAAAGAAAGATCATCGAAGCAAGATAACACAACATCCATGGTTGTGATTAATTTAGTTGAATGTTTTTCTTAAAAGTAATAATTTTTTATGTAATAAATTTAAACTCTTAGTTGCTACAAATGATTAAAAAAATTGAACCTTTATGTATTCAAACTTTAATATAGAAAATGATCATTTCAACCAATAGACTAATTGCCCTCATTAGAAATCAATAAAAAATAATCATAAAATAGAAGCATAAAAAAGCAATCCAATATATGAACTAAATGAAATAATCCACACTAAGATTCAATTGCCTCCCAATCTTTAAGATTCCAAAAGGCTTTCACTTCTTTCAACTAAGACAAAGAAAATAAGTCAAAAATCGCCATAAAACATCTAGTAAAGAGAGACTATTCTAACGTCTACTAAATTGTGGGGAAAAGGCTTTGTAAAAGGTTGGGAATTGTAGATAGAAAATTTAGATGGTTGGCTCCTTCACCTTGACTCTATTTATAGCCATTTAAAACCTCTGTAAAAATCTTATTATTGCAATTATTTGGATCCCTCATATTAAAACTTCATTGAATTATGCCTAGATTTACCAGGATAAGATTTTAACAACTTTAAACATATCTTTCTCTTGCAAATTCAAAGTCTGGATATTGTAATGCTTATTAAGAGTAGGCATCCTAAGATCGTTATAGATTTCACTATGATTATGATAATCTTATCTAAATTTGTAAAATAAACATTTAGTCAACTCAAATCTTCTTAATTCTCCCTTGATTAATGATGATATTGATCCTTTATTTCAAACTTTTAAACTTGAATTGAGGAACAATCTTTTTCTTAAAAATATTGAGTTTTAACACGTTTAGATAAGGTTATAGAAGATTTAAATGGTGAAAGTTGGGCAAAATTATGACATGTGAATTGCTCTTTATTTTCATATCTCAACAATTATAAAATACTTAATAAAATTCCAACAAACTCAATAAGTATAGTAAGTTGCTGAATCTGTAAAGTATATACTGCTCTATTACCTTCATTTTTATAGCCCAATAAGTGCACATTTAAGAAAATCTAATAATTTCAATGTTATTCCTTAAAATGGATGGTTCAAGAAAGTAAAAAATAATTAGTATTCTTAATTAAAATCATTGATTTCTTAAAATATATGTCAAGAATTAAGGTAATTATATCAACAAACAATGTTAATATAATTACACCTTGACATGCAGTCCAAAAATTGACATATGAATATAATTAATTTGTCTAAAAAAATTGATTAACAACAAACTCCAAAATAACATAGCTAAATAAATTCTTAGACATTAAAATTCATTTACACTATATTGAAAAACAATATCAGTGTCAATAGATTATGAATATTATGTAGATTATTCAACAACTTTACATTGAGAAGCTTTTCCATACAACTGCTATGATGTTATATCTGACATGTCTTTCTATTTAAAGTCTCTTAGTTGAAATGAAAACTGATAATTACTATGATCAATTGGCTTAAAGTCCCTCTTCATTCTAGTGACGTTACAAAAACTTAAGGTTGAGATTGATGGCTATATTAAGCTCCCAAAGCTAAAGTTCTTACAAACGTTTATGCAGTCGATTAGCTGGTAAGTGTACTCTATAAATGACTAGATATATTAAACTAAATAAATGTATTTAAATTAATGCATTGTACCTATGCTCTAATTTGTATGTTTGTATATTGATGTACCTATAATTTATATCAAATGATGCATACAATTCAAGTGAACCACTAAGGGAATAACCATAACTAATCCTTTTAATGTTTTTTTAACGTCAAATTAAATAGCTTCATTATCAGTTTCTATATCTTTAAAATATATGGTGCTGTCAAGAACTGTCCCTAAAATCTATTATGTATCCATCATACCAAAAACACATCTATTTGTTTAATTAGGCCTCCTTAAAGTTACATCTAACTTTTCTACATTAAGATATTTGTCACTGGATAGGAAACTTTACAATTTAACAAGTCAATATATATAGCTTCAAGAACTACATCATCATTCATAATAAAATCTAATCATCTCTAAAATTGAAAAACATATTTGTTGCTCCTCAAGTCCCTCTTCCTTATTAGTAAATTCCCTTTTTATCTAATCCCTCTTATGCATTAACAAAATGCCTATCATTTGTTTCATTTGCTAAACTAGTCCCTGTGTCATATTATTTCACACCATCCCTTACATTATGTTCCATATTAGCCTATATCTTCTTTTGAACCACATCAATCCATATCTTTTATTGTTCCCCATAAGCTCTTATCTCCTGTTGCTTCATCCCTACCAAGCATTTTTAGCCACATCACAAATACCATCATCAACCACTTTAACCCTACCCTTTTCTATATTTTCAACTATATTACCCATATCTTTAGTTATATTACGTATTCCCTTAATAAGATCAATCAAACTTCATGCTACATTACCGAAATTTTATCTAAGTGAACTCTAAAATCATCAACAACATCACTAACTTTTCTCACCTATTCATGTCAATTGCCATGCCATCTTAATATTAGTAATGAATTCATTGGATCATTCATATTCTCCAAATATATATTTAAAATCCAATGTCCGTTTAACAATTTATTCCAAACTAAAGTAATGTGAACCTTATTTTAAAAGTCACCTAAAATGTGACTTATAAGAATATGATCATTTTCAAAAGTAAGTAAGGAAAATTGAACCCTAATTAAACCAACTGGTTAAAACTAAAGTTATTGGAATTTTGATTGCCAACAAATTACCTTAATAAAATTGGATTAAGTTATTGTTCAAGAATAAAGATAAAATTATCATCGAAAGTGAAGAAAAACTATCAAATTATTTTCTTAATGATCTTTACAAATTACATTAATAAGACAAGATTTAAAATGTATAAATCCATAAAAATAAAATCCTATAAGGAAAAGGATATTCTCCCTTTATCATAATCTAACTAAAAAAACTAAATAATTTTGAAAAAAGCCAATCCTTTTAAAACTAAACAACCAATCCATATGTCCAAGACTTATCTAGCTTCTACAATAACATTACTTAGATTTATAATTTTACAGGTGTAAATACTAATAGGTTCGATACCAATCATAAGAACCATTCTGCCATATATTTGCTTTTGTTGCTCAAATCTCTTATCCAATGCAATAATGCCTAATATCAATATGACACTGGCATTGATTACATTATGTTGGTTATCAAACATTTGTCAAGCCTTATTCTTCATATGTCAAGCATAACATCATGTAAAAAGTTTTTCAATCTTGGGAATGCATTTGATTTATCTTAAACAACCTCCTTTTCTTGCATCTCTATAATTAATTCTTATAAAACTATCTTCATGCATTTGGTTTGCTCTGTTCGTTAGATCTCTGATTCTTTATAAAGGATCATAAGAATGGTGGGAAATAGGTGCTAGTACAAATTGGTCTTTATCACTTTGGTTGAACTCTAATTTCCTCAAATGATCAACTAAACTCATACTTGGGATCAAATATCATAAACTTATTGTTTACTCACAACTTAATTTTATCCCCATTTCATAAAATTCTCATAGTCCAAGTAGAATTGTCAAATTCTTCTAAGTCAATACTATTACACCAAAGAACTCCTTATTGTGCTAAATTCCCACTACTGAAAAGCTTTATAATGGCTTTCTATTAACTATCATCTTATAAAACATATAAGTAATTTGCATATAAAGTATCATCCTGTTAAACATATAAGTAGTTTGCATATAATAAAGCATATAAGTAGTTTGCATATAAGAAAGCATATAACCATTATATTAAGTATAAAACAAATATATGACAAAATATAAAAATAGTATGTATAATATGGCATCATATAGAATATGGCGTCATGACAATTACTTACTTGCATATAACAATAATATAACCAATGCATATAAACAATTAAAGTTTTCATTTATAAGTTCATAGGTTTCTTTGACAATTTTGTTTTAATAAACAAGGGCTTAAGTGATAGAATTGTAATATTTTACTATAGTAGTGACTTATGACATTTTACACTAGTATTTAAAAGGACATAAAGATTTCCTTAAGAACTTTAGCTAATAGAATTGTTTATGGCTTAAATAAAGGCTACTGATGCTAAAGGTGTTAAAATATAAACACTTCCTTATATGCACAAGGTGAGGATTGTATAACCTAGTAATAAGTACCTAGAATACAAATGAAGAGTTTGCATATTTAAGTGACGTTTACTATACAACATAAATAAGGACTAATATTTTGGCATTTAGAGAGTGTGGAGACCTATTACCAAATAATTTGTTATTGATATTCACATTATTAAGGGTTCATTGGATATAATTTATAAAGGCAATTAGAGAGGCATAAGTGACTTCGTATTACCATTTTATTAGAGAGATACAACTACCAGTAGCAAAAGACATAATTTTCCTTGGTCTATGTTATATGTGAGAGTTACTATAGAATTGACCAACTTTTGGATATATTTTAGGTTTAATTATAAAAAATCATAAAATTTACTCAATTTGGTACTATTGACCCAAAGTGTAGAAACTAGCATTAAAATGATCCACCTTTCAATTTTTGACAAAAATAACTTAAGTTCTCCGTTAATGTGAATGACTCACAAACTATGTTAGATTAATATTTTTGTGGCTCCTGCATATTGTATTTTCTTCATGTATAAATTTATTATTTAATAATTCATAATTAATACTTATAATGTCAAGCTATTTTCTAAAAATTAAAAGTTGAAGTATTTTATTACTATATTTTAAAGTTCAAGCTAGTATTGTAAAACTGAGTAAAGTTTAGAATTTTTTATAATTAACCCTATAGAGAATTACTATTAAGTATAATCAATCAAAGTTATTAGCAAAAGAGTCAATGCAAATGTTACAATCTTGTAAGTTATCCATCATAAAGAATCAATGCAATTAGGACTAAAAGATTATTGAGAAAATAATAAACTTTAGAAATGATCCAAACTAAAGTCCCATATTTGGGATCACCAAAGCCTCGACATAAAGTGGAAACACAAATTATTTTGGGTAATATAATTCTATCATTTGAAAATAGGGCAATGCAAAGAAATCACTCAGACAATGACAAATTTATGAAAATACAAAACATTCCACATCCATTTTATAATAGATTAAGTAATTATTTATTATTGAAATCCACACAAAAAGACCTCTTATATATGGTGTAATACAAAATGTGCTAAACAAATGCGCGATATATGTTATATCACATTTGGGAATTGAAAAAGCAACATTATAAAATAACAATGACAATGATGATTTAGAGTGTAAAAAATATTATTCTGATATTCTTAACATCTGATTTAATGTCCTAAATAATGGCAGAAATCAAGTTAAACCTTTTAGCAATAGTTAGGAGTGATCTAAACCTTAACCTTTTTTATTATGCTTCTAATGGGTATATATACTGCTAAAGAAAGAAAAGGGAAAATGTTTGCCTTTTAGCATGGGGAAGTACAAAACTAAGAGGATCTATCAACTAGGAACTGATTAATAGTCAAATCATGTTGCTTCCCATCACTTTACACATATGACATTAAATTAGGAAGTAGGAGGGATGTTACAAGGGCTCAATCTTATGAAACTCATAAGCTATTATTATGTCCTTAAAATATGTTGTATGCTTTTGAACCTTAAAAAAACTCATGTTTTGATTAATTCATCATAATCTTAAGGAGTTTTTCTTTCCGTATTAAAGATCACATGCTTAATATGTAAATACTTGTTATTTAAGTTATTATTGTATGTTATAATCTTACCTTAGTTAGTTATACAATCTAATATTTGTTTTCTATTAGGAATATTCACTCACTATCATATTTATATATTGTACATCATTTTATTTTGGCAATATTTCAAAATCACAACTAATTCGTTATGGTTTTATGGTATCAGACCCACTCTTAATATACTTTATAGCTCATCTATCATCTTGAATAGGAAGCTAACATTTTTCTCTAGTTTTCACCTAAGATAAGTTTAGTGTCCACTACCAGTTGCCAAACTATCAATCAGTCAATCCACCTGTCACTGTCTCTCTTGACGCTACCAACCACTTAGCATGACAATCTATATTGTTGTCCTTCTTGTGATGAACATGTTTTTGCTTCTTCAGACCTTTAAATAGCAATATATACAAATTCACCTTATTACCTCAATTCCTCTGATTACTCAAGGTTAGTTCTTATTCCAAATATTCTAAAAGGAGAGAGAACTACACCCTATGGAATAGGTCAATAAGAAATGCACTAAATGCCAAGAGCAAGTTTGGATTCATGGATGCAACAAATTCCAAAACCAATAGTAGGGATGTAAAATGTGTAGATCGGGATAAGTGCAATTCTATGATATATTCTTGACTCATCAATTCGACGGCCCTAGAAGTCCAGGATGGAGTCTCATTCCTAACCAAATCTATGATAATTTAGGAGCAGCTTGGTGATAGATACCTTCGAGGCAATGCACTAAGAGTATATGGTCAAAAAAAGGACTTAGCCCTCATGCAATGGTGAGGTATGCCAGTGACAACCTATTATACCAAAATGAAAGTAGTGATTGATGAATTATTATATGGTAAGGATTGCAATTTCATGAAAGAATTGAATGCAAAATGTGAAAAAGATAACCTATATTTTTGCTTAATGTGAATGGAAGAATAATTTATAATTATAAGGGGTCATATTTTAAACATGGACCCTATGTCAACTCTTAGCAAGGCTTATTCTTTGGTGATGCCAGAAGAAAAACAATCTATTATTGCTATTAGCAAAAACCTCAATAACAAAGTAGTTGCATTGATTGTAAGGTAAGGATCCACAAGTTCAAAGTCGAAAGAGGGAGGCAAACCTTGATGTGAGCACTATAAGCACATTGGACACACCAAAGAGCACTACTTTGAAATCATTGGTTACCCACCGGATTGGGAAAATAAGGAGAGAAGAAATCAAAGAACTTTAAATCAAAATCAAACCCACACAGCTAATGATCCAACTACTCCCAACAATACAAACCACAGTTAATATATGAGCAGACTATGACAAACTCACAAATCTAGGGGTGGTTGAAAGAACTCTATAACAAACTAATGGTGCTACTACAAACGGAAAAGACAAAAACATAAAATACGGTGATTTTATTGGTAACACAATTTATAATGATGTTGAAAATTAGATTTTGCATAATGGAGTGACAAACCATTTTTTATCTAAAGAGTCATTATTAATGAATAAAAAACTAGCAATAGAAAATAACACAGTGAATATGCTGAATGAAATAGTATCTAAAGCTCAATTAGAGGGAGATGTGGTTGTTGAAAAAACAGTAATGCTTAAAGATACACTATATATGCCTGATTTTTAATGCAACCTAATTTTTGTTAGTAAGATTATTATTGATTTACAATCTTCGGTAAGTTTTGTTCCCTTCTTATTGTATTTTACATTACCTTATCACTAGGGTAGTGATTAGGAAGGGGGAGCTACGAGATGGACTATACTAGTTTAATAGAGTAGAAATACTCAAAATGGCTTCGATGATGGCCTCCTTAAATACAATTTCTTCAAGTAAGGTGGATGCAATACTATAACATTCTATATTAGAACATCCTTCATTTAAAGTACTTAGACATATTCATATTTTATCCAATTTTATTTTTTAATAACGGTTATGAAATTTTGTAATAGCCAAACAAACTAGAAAAACTTTTAATCCCAATTTTATTAAGGCAATTTTTCCTTTTGATATGGTGTATTGTGATATATAAAGGTTTATATAGTGTAGTGTCACATAATGGGGCTTCCTATTTCTTAACTATTGTTTATAAAAATTCCAAGTGCACGTGGGTGCATTTACTTAAAAAAAAATTGAGGTCTATATTGCTTTTTTGTCTCCATATAAAATAATATATACTCAATTTGATAAGAAAATTAAGGTGGTGCACTTCAATAATGGGCTAGAATTTTGTATACGAACTTTAGCTAGTTTCATGAAAGAGCACAGGTACTACACTAAAAATTATACGTTTATATACCACAAAAAATGGGGGTAGTCGAGAGAAAACATAAACACTTGCTAAAATTTGTGAGAGCCCTTCGATATCAAACACAATAACTTGTCAAGTTTAGAGAGAGAGTGTGTCAATCTCATCATACTTTATCAATCTCACACCATCTTTTGTTCTCGATTTTAAAGCCCTTATGAAATGTTTTATAAGAAAGCACCATCATATTATCATTTGAGGTCTTTTGGGTGTTTATATTATATCCACTCAAAAAACATAAAGGGGGATAAGTTTAATACTAGATTGAGGCCATATATTTTTGTTAGGTATCATTTAGGTCAAAAAGGGTACAAACTGTATGGTTTGGAATCTAAAACATTCATGATGTCTAGAGATATAGCTTTCTTTGAACAAAAATTTCCTTTTAACAAAACTGAAAATTCTATAAAAGAAAATGATGTGATCAACGACCCTATGGAATCCTACACTCAGTGTAACATCCCATTACCAATGCGATGAGTACAGTGTTATGAGTGTAGAGTGGTTAGTGCTCAAATTGTGATCG